>VDFB02084177.1:0-13021 GCA_007258455.2 Sequoia sempervirens | reverse complement strand
GGGGGTTTTTTCCCACTGTGTTTTTCCTTCTCTACTCCATTCTTGCATTTGTAAATGGGTACTTGATCAGGCCTAGTTGTCGGGACCCATATTTGCTTTCATGCATCTTATTATAGTGTTTTAGCTTCTTCCTAAGTTCATCTTAAGGGGGGGTGTTAGAGTAATAAGTTATTATGCTTAATTAATTATATCACATTGATTAATTAATTAAGTCACTTATTCCTCTTTATTACTTAAGCTAAACTTAGGCACATTAATAATTAATTATTAATTATTATGTGTGCACACTAGGTTTCATTTAGGGTTTCTTGATCTCCTTCATAAGGATTGATCATATTGTAATAATTGATTCTCTTAACTATTTTACACTTTGATGTTACTTAACATCTCTTTGGTTTTGCATGTCTTTTGCATGTGATAGGTGATCGTGCCGCGGGTGATCTTGGTCTTCTAACATGTTTTGCTGAAAGTAAGGGTTGTTAACAAACAAGAAGGTGAACTTCAAACCATTCTTTTGTTACAATCTGCATCAAATAAGAAGTGATTCACAAGCCACTGTTTTTTCCATCATCCAACTAATATGTGCATTTTGTGTTCCAAACATATGAACAGATATTGAAATAGAATGTTTGGTGAAAGCAAGGGTTGTCATAAAAAAAGAAGGTGAAATTCAAAACATTGTTGTGTTAAAGTCTACATAAAAGAAAGCAGTCATTCAAGAAGAATTGAGAAGGGAGTCACAACCTAGTGTGTTTTCCATCATGCAATTGTTATGTGCAATTTCTATTGGAAATGTATGAACAGACATTGAAATGGAATATTTGTTGACAGTAAGGGTAGTTAAAAATTATGAAGGACAACTTCAATACATTGTTTTCTTACAGTGTGCATAACAGAAAGTGCTAGTTGCATGTGCTTACATTTGTAAGTAAGTTTGACATAAATAATAAGACTTGAGGTGGCATTTCCTACCATTATTTGATGGCATTTGACATTGTCTATAATGAAATTTTACATGGCAACAAAAAGTACAATGAAATCTGCAAGAACATAATCTTATATTTTATTTAATTAAGAGTAGTAAACGCTTTTGACCCAGATCTATGAACTAGTGAGGTCACAAATGAGGGACCTCATCCCCAATATAAATTTTCAAAAAGTACACCCCAAAGGGATTGGAGCCTTGATGGAAAGATTAACAATACAACTTAACAATTGCACAATGGCACTCTTGGCAGAAGACCATAGTCTTGAAACATACCAAAGTATTGTAATTCCACACGATAATTGATCATAAATTAGAGGATCATAGATAATGTAATTCCACACCATAGTTCTTCAATAATTACATGATCAAAGATAATGTAATTCCACACCATAATTGTTCAATAATTACACGATCAAAGATATTGAAATGTGCTTACATTTGTAAGTAAGATGACATACATAAGTAAGTTTTTGTAACGAAGTAACTAACATAGGACAGTGTGTTTTCCAACACTGCAAGCAATGCAAGCATTTTATTTGTTCCCATCACATGGAAAAAGGAAATGCCATTTTTACTCAACCAACTAGTTATCAAAATTGAAAGTGGACTTGATTACATTTTTGGAGCGTATAAAATATAAAATATTTCATGAAATATGAAAGTGGACTTAAATGCATTTATGGAGCGTCATAAATAATTACTTATCATAAGGAAATAACTAACAAGGAACAGTGTGTTTTCCAAAATTTCAATCAATGCAAGCACTTTATGTGTTCCAATCACATGGAAAAAGGAAATATGTCATTTCCACTCTACCTAATAGTCGTTCTAAAAATTGAAAGTGGACTTCATTTCTTTTTGGGAGTTTACGAAATAAAGACTTTTTCATAAGTAAATAACTGATAGGGGACGGTGTGTTTTCCAACACTGCAACCAATACAAGCATTTTATTTGTTACAGTGACATGAAAAAGGGAAATCTGCCATCTACACTCTACCAAATCATTGTTGTAAAAATTCAAAGTGGAATTCACTTCATTTTTGGAGCGTGAAATAAAAACTTTTGGTAAGGAAATTAGTCAGAGGGGATAGTGTGTTTTCCAATACTGCAAGGAAAGCAAGCATTTTATTTGTTCCGATCACATGGAAAAGGGAAATATGCCATCTCCACCCTAGCAAAGACTTGCTCTAAAAATTCAAAGTGGAATTCATTGCATTATTGGTCGTAACGAAAGAAATACTTGTCATAACAAAATAACTGATAGGAGACAGTATGTTTTCCAAGACTGCAAACACTACTATTATTTTATTTGTTCCAAACGCATGGAAAAAGGAAATATGCCATATACAGTCAACAAAATACTTGTTCTAAAAATTGAAAGTGGACTTCATTACATTCTTGATCGTAACGAAACAATTACAGGGCTATGAAAAGTCTGATATGAAATGGATAACAATTATGTGTTCCAATGACATGAAATTAGTATATATGTTCAGCATAATTGTTCAATAATCAAATAATTAGAGAGGCCCATGAAAATTCTCATATCAAATGTATAACAACATAGTGTTGAAACATATGAAAATGGTATATCTCTACACCACAATTGTTCAATAATCAAATAATGAAACCCACAATGCAAAATCAATATTCAGAGCCTCTCATCAATTCCTATGTTGCGTATTCCTTGCAATCAAGTTCATGCCTATGTAATATATGGCACATTTCTTAGGGTCCTTGTGTATTTCGGGAGGGGTGATTCTAATTCCACAAACCCTCGCAGATGATGAACGTGAAACAACAAATTTCTTCATAGGTTGTGCTTTGTCCTTGGTACGTTTAACACCTTCACCCTATAGCAAACAATTAATCAGAATTAACATATGCATGGAAACAATATACATAGTATGATATATATACAACAACATATCGTTTATGTGTACCTCTGGAACAAAATTCTTCATCTCAGAGAGCTTCCATACGATGATGTCACCCATGCACTCTTCAATGGTCTTTGCGCTAGGATGTGGAAAAGGCACTAAGTGTTCACCAACAATGGCCTCAACAATGCTAGCTCACACAATTTTTTGGGTGCTTAAAGCAGTGGGTGTGAGCATTTCTATCAACATGTACAATGCCTTTGGCAACCCGTTTACGCTACCTCCAAAGGTCAATGTGATCACCGACCTTAAAAGTGATACCCTTGAACTCTATCATCTGTTCATCCACCGTATTTGGCTACAATAGAAGCGTCATTGACGTGAAGCATAATTGAAGGCACATTAAAAGATTCATAAAGAAATAAGAACAAAATCATGGAAGTGTTTTGGGTCTGATACCGATATAAATGGCACACCACAACTCTCTCGGTCACTATGTCCATCTTTATTACCATCTCCCCCTTGCAGGCCAGCGCTCTCCTCATCCCTGTGTCCATCTTTATTACCCTCTCCCACTTGCAAGCCAGTGCTCTCCCCGTCCCCATGTCCATCTTTATTACCCTCTCTTGCTTGCAAGCCAGTGCTCTCCCCATCCCCATGTCCATCTTTATTACCCTCTCCTAGTTGCAAGCTAGTGCTCTCCCCATCCCCGTGTCCATATTTATTACCCTCTCCCAATTGCAAGCTAGTGCTCTCCCCATCCCCATGTCCATCTTTGTTTCCATCTCCCCCTTGCAAGCCAGTGTTCTCCTCATCCCCATGTCCATCTTTATCACCCTCTCCCACTTGCAGGTCAATGCTCTCCCCATCCCCATGTCCATCTTTGTTACCTAGTTCCACATACAAGCCATTGTTCTCCCTATCCTGATGTCCATCTATGTTACCCTATCCCACTTGGAGGCTAGTGCTCTCTTCATCCCCATGTCCATCTTTATTTCCTTGCCCCACTTGCAGGCCAGTGCTCTCCCCATCCGCATGTCCATCTCTATTAGCCTCTCCCATTTCAATTGCAACGACATGGACAATTAGGTCAAGGCTAGGAATCTATTGTTCATCCTTGCCTTGTAATAGCAGGAATTCAAATGTCAATTCAAATTCAACCGCATGCAACCAATTCATTCAAATAATTAAATAAAACATTAAATAAAAGAATTGGAATTCACCATTTCTTCTAGTTCCTCCATGTCAAGGAATCTTGACACTTTTGATTGTATACACTCCTTCTCAACATTGTTAGATGGCGGGTTGGGAGGAACATCGTCTTGTTCTTCCATGGCCTCTGCTTCATCTTCTAACTCAATAGTATCATGTTGGAGGGTAGGACTCTGTCGTTCATCGTTTCCCTGTAATAGTAGGAATTGAAACGTCACATCAAATTCAAATGCATGCAAAAAATTCATTGAAATAATCAAAACAAACATTAAATAGAAGATTTCAAAATCACCATTTCTTCTTGTTTCTTCTTGTGAGGGCGTGAGGAATATTTAGACCGTATACACTCCTTCTTCTCAACATTGTTAGATAGCAGGTTGGGAGGAATAACATCATCTTCTTCTTCCATGTCCTCTACTTCATCTTCCAAATCAATAGTATCCTATTGGAGGGCACGACTCCATTGTTCATCGTTGCCCTGTAACAGTAGGAATTGAAATGTCACATCAAATTCAAATGCATCTAATGAATTCATTGAAATAATCAAAACAAACATTAAATAGAAGATTTCAAAATCACTGTTTCTTCTCATTTCTTCTTGTGAGGGCATGTGGAATCTTTAGACCATACACGCTCCTTCTTTGTCTAAACATTATTAGATGGCGGGTTGGGAGGAACAACATCTTCTTCTTCTTCCATGTCCTCTGCTTTGTCTTCCAAATCAATAGTATCCTGTTGGAGGGAAGGACTCCATTGTTCATCATTGCCCTGTAATAGCAGGAATTGAAACATCACATCAAAATCAAATGCATGCAATGAATTCATTGAAATAATAAAAGCAAACATTAAATAGAAGATTTTGAAATCACCGTTTCTTCTCATTTCTTCTTGTGAGGGCGTGAGGAATCTTTAGACTGTATACGGTCCTTCTTCTTCTCCTTCTCAATGTTATACGATGGTTGGGAGGAACAATATCATCTTGTTCTTCCATGGAGTGCGCTTTGTCTTCCCAATCAGGAGTATCCTATTCGAGGGCATGACTCCATTGTTCTTTGTTGCCCTATAATAGTAGGATTTGAAACGTCACATAAAATTCAGATGCAAGTAACCAATTCATTGAAATAATCAAAACAAACATTAAATATAATATTTGGAAATCACTATTTGTTCTCATTTCTTCTTGTGAGGGCGTAAGGAAACTTTAAACCGTATACGCTCCTTCTTCTTGTTCTTCTTGTCAATGTTTATGACAGGTTGGGAGAAAAAACATATCTTCTTCATCCATGGCCTTCACTTCATCTTCCAACTCAAGAGTATCTTGTTGGAGGGTAGGACTTCATTATTCATCATTTCCCTGTAATAGTAGGAATTGAAACATCACATCAAATTCAGATGCATGCAACAAATTCATTGAAATAATCAAAACAAACATCAAATAGAAGATATTGAAATCACCGTTTGTACTCATTTCTTCTTGTGAGGGCATGAGGAAATTTTAAACCATACATTATTCTTCTTCTTCTCAATGTTAGACAGGGGGTTGGGAGGAACAACATCATCTTGTGCTTCTATGGGCACTACTTCATCTTCCAATAGAAAAAAAACCTGCTCAAGGGTAGTAGTTTTTTGTTCATCATTGTTGTGTAATAGGAGGAATTGAAATGTCGCATCAAACTTAGATGCATGCAACCAATTAATTCAAATAATCAAAACAAACATTATATTAAATAGAAGATTTTGAGATCACCGTTTGTTGTCGTTTCTTCTTCAGAGGATCCCTTGAAACTTTCAATCGTGTACGATGCTTCTTTTGAATGGTAGATGCAGGGTTTGGAGGAACAACATCATCTTTGCCTTTTTTGGGCACAACTTCCTCTAGAGAATGAACACTTCTCTGTTGGGTGAGAGAAATCACTTCTCGACCATCACCCTGTCATGTCATGTAAGATAACATTAAGTGAACCTTGTATTCATCAGAATAGAAAATATGAAGCAACAAAAAATTTAGATTTAACAATTTAGTTCTACATTACCATTCCTTCCTTTCTCTTTCTCTCCTGCAATTGAAATATTTTTTGCCTTCTCTAATCCTTCCTCTCGTCACTACTGTATAATGCCATTCACTTCTTCACCTTGTCCTTTCCTTGTTGGGGAGGTTGAAGGAAGCTATTTTTCCCATACTATTGACAGACACTTCTAATAACATGCTTTTGTTGGAGATGTTGTCATAGATTCATTTGGTACTCCATATTTTCCACCTTTTGAAGGTACTCTTTCAATTTATCAGGGGGAGGAGCAGGTTGTTTTGGTTCCCCCCCAACGTAGTTCAACCATGCTTTGGTGGCTCAAGAATAGGAAGGTGGTGATGTTGAAACCTATGCATGTTGAACCATAGTAACGATACTCGGACGCGGCTCGGACTCGGCAAGGGCGACTCGGCGACTCGGGACTTAGACGTGGCACAAACGCGGCAAAATGAAAAAAATTTGAAAAAACCCTAGCAATTTAGAGATTTTTAAAGATTTAAAACTTGTTTCAAGAACCCTTTATTGAATAAAACACAAATAATATCAATTTTGATCACATGCACAAGTATACAACAATTACATAAGTATAAAGTACACAAATTGTAGTTGCACTACTAAAGGAAATAGCATACTTAGATATATAAAATTAGTCAAATGTATACAAAACTCATGGAATATGAAATCCATGACATCAAATGTTCCATACAAATATGAAATATCAAAAGTAAAAAAATAGCTATAAGTCTCTGACTCTATGCCCTATGGCATAGTTGAGCCAACATCCTTCCTACAAAGGCCTCTAAGGGTCCTGGATGATGTTGCAGCTGCAACCATAGTCTCTGCCTGTGTCTGAATCTCCATGCCACTCTCATCGACAACAACTATGTCTCCTCGTGCTCTAGCCTCCTCCTCAGCCATGGCTACAACCTCGACCTCTCTCTCTACCTGGTCCACCCAATCAAGGTCCTCGTCACTAAATATTGCATCTGTAGCCTCAGTGATCCACTTAGACTATGGATCAACCTCCTCTAGACTAATCGGGGTTTTGTCATGGTCAAAATCTTCCTCTATCTGAGCCGAAGGTTGTAATGAACATATACCAAGTCAGTCATCCTCTCCACTGTCAATCTATTGTGCTTCTTGGAGTGTATGTGCTCAAACATACTCCAATTGTGCTCACAACCAAATGAACTGCATGGCTGGCTCAATATATGAATGGAAATATTTTATAGGATCGGTGTATCAGAACCAAACATATGGCACCAACTATCTAAGATGAGAAAAAGAAAAAAAATCAATCTCATTTCAAGTTTCAAGTTCAAGTTCAACATTTAATAATAAATTATAATATAAAAAGATGAAAATTATGCCCTTAAATATATTTTTACCTGACAGTAATGTTGTCCTATTATCTTTGCACATTTGACGTGCAAAGAAGTCTCCTTGTGCCTTAGTGAAGGCATCTATCTCTTGCACCACCTGTGCAAAGATGAGAAAAAGAAAAAAAATCAATCTCATTTCAAGTTTCAAGTTCAAGTTCAACATTTAATAATAAATTATAATATAAAAAGATGAAAATTATGCCCTTAAATATATTTTTGCAGCAGTAATGTTTATTCTATTATCTTTGCACATTTGGCGTGCAAGAAGTCTCCTGTGCTGGTGAAGGCGTATCTCTGCACCACTTGTGTGTGTGCTGACGGGCAACATCCAGCTCTATGCTCATTAGGTATAGGCCACTGAAATTCCTCTGCTCTACACGAGAGATCCATTAAAATTGAAGCCAAATTTAGGAAACATCATTTGCATGGATAGGCCCTATGAAGTTGGTTTCATCTCCTATCAATGATCTCCCAAAATGAGACGTGCTTCTCCTCCAACTCCACCACTGGGCCAGTCTAATGGCCTCTTTGGCCCTATCCACGCTTCCCTCATATATATAAGCCCATTGTGAGCTTCTCCCCATCTGCCAGCTTCGTGGGAGAACTAGCAAGGGCTCAATAAGCTAAAGTGCAAAGCGGGTTTTACAAATAAGTGTGAACCGAAATAAACAAAATAAAAGTAAGATATAGTTAAAATTTAAAACACAATAGAAATAATTAAATTTTACCTTCACAATCTCGTCCATTGGTGTCCAAAACCCTTGCTCATAAAAATGCAATCAGCCACTGCAATCCCTGCAGTGCTTGTAGAAAAGGATGAGGAAGACCACTCCTCACTAGTAAACATGCGCCTTAAAGCTGCCCTTGACCGAATCAAGGATTGCATCATGATAAAATTTGTTGCAAACCTGGTGATGCCAGGACGAGACAACTCCCTCAACCCCGTGTATTGCCTCATAAGGTTAAGCACCCATGTGTGGTTGTATACAAATTTGCATATGTTTTTTGCTACACGTGTTTGATCCTGCAGGGCTTGCCAAGATCCTCAAGCATGAGGATCAATGCAATGGAAGTGATTACCTTAGGTCTAAAATAGGTGAGTGCCTCTCCATCAATAATCTACGGTAGCAACAATTTACAGCCATGCTCATTCACCACACTTCACATTCTCTTCCCCCACATCCTTCCTCCACCTCTCTAGCCCTCACCACGGTGCTAATAGCATTTTAAGATTAGGCTGAAGCATCAATGGACTTCATGAGGCGTTGTCACTTTGGAAAAAATAAACAAAACCAATTATTCAATAAATTAAAAACATAAATCAGCCATATTAAATTATTAATCACTAAATCAAATTCAAATTTCAATGCATTGAGGGAAGTACAATTACCTCTGGAGGAAACTAGAAAATTAAGTAGCATCCTATTTCTCCTATCATTCCAACCATCAGTCATGATGGTGCAACCAATCATCCTCCACTACTTGTGCTTCTCCTCTAATTGTGCTTTCACATCTGCCACCTTTTGAGTCAAAAGTGGGCCCTTTAATTCATCTTCACTAGGGGCTTTGAACCCCGCCCAACATATAGTTATCGCATCAACCATGTTTTTCCAGAAAGGTGACCTATAACATGTCATAAATAAATTAATAAGTTACATAAGTATGTAAAATGAAAAAAATTTAAGTTTTTAACTTTAAATTTGAATTCGATAATGAGATACATCTAGATTCTAAAATTTAAATATAAATTTTAAAAACAATTAGCGAAAAAGAATTACGGCTACATGGAGAGGAATGATGCTGAGTAATTTCAAAATTGCAAATTTCTTTTTTTGTTGTTGAATCATGTGCGTCCTTGTTCCAAGCCTTGTATATCAAGCGTGGTTGGGAACCAGGAAGTAGTGTGGTACAAAATAGTCACCCTCGATTCCCCGAACTGCAGGGTAATGCTAATCTTGCCACTACCACTAGCGATGGCAAGCGCCACCAGCACTAGAGGTGCAGCACCAGGCCTTAATCGCAGCAAACACTACCACGAGCTTCTTGCACTATGATGAGTATGGAGGCATAGGAAGAAGCATCTCCAGCGGGTACAAGTCCACAATCCAACTCTTACTCACCAACTCTCCACCTTGCTTTCTTTTTCATTTCTTTTTGCATTTCAAAAGTTTCTAATTGCACCTGCACTTCATGAACAACCTCAGGAGGTGCTCTAGGGCAACCCACTGCATCATGGTCGGGTATGCATGCAAGATGGTATTTTAATCTATTTATGCCTCCATGATATATTGTTTTGCAGTAGTTACATTTTGTGTCTCCTCTTTTCATTCCGGGAAAGATTTCAGCATGTTTCCAAGCAGGGTCTTTTCTGACTGGGGTTTGAGACATTGTGAAAATAATAATATAGTTTGATTTACGAAATGAATGGCTACAAGTAGGGTTTCTAAAATTTATTCTGGTTGCAAGTAGGGTTTCTAAAATTATTTAAGTTGCAAGTAGGGTTTGTAAAAAAAATATGCAAACTCAAAAAAATAATGATTTTACAAATTACAATGAATTATTTGTTAAAAAAACACAAAAAAAATAATTAAAATCAAACTTACCTCTTAGATTTGGCTTGGAATGCAACTCCTCCCAATCACTGGTAATGAGCTCTCAATGCACCTCCTTGCTGGTATGAAGCTCCCCAAATGATATATGACCCTGGATTTGTCTTCAACAGCTTGTTGATTGCCCTCTCTTCTCCTCCTATTTTTCTTCACAACTCTCTCTTCTCCTCCTATTTTTCCAAATGAATGAAATGAGGTTGCTTTTAGGGCTAAGGAGACAATATAAGTAAAAAAAAAATATAAAAAAACTTAAGTTTATGTTTTTTTTGGCCTTTTTGGCCTTGGCTGTGCCAGCCACGTCCAGGGGTCAGGACTCGCCTGGACGCTACGCGTCTGGCGCGTCTGGCCTGGATGCGGCCGCATCTGCGCCAGCGCTCCCAAGACGTGGCCAGGGCTACACGGAGCGCGACTTGCCACGTCCGGGCGCATCCTGTGAGTCTCGTTACTGTGTGTTGAACACTCTCTAATCATAATATTTTCTTGTACATTCTTCTACAATACAATAATATACATATCTACCATTCACCACTTCTCTTATGTATTCAGCAACAACCTGCACAACAAATTTGGAAAATAAAATCACTTAATATATTTGATATTCAAACAATTTGAATGCACAACATATACACAACCAAACGATGTAATAATTTAGTTATTATATCTACCTTCCCATCCACCGCATCACCCCGTGCTTCATTGGGTCACTCTCCATCCTTACGGTCTCCCTTTGAACGATTTTCCTTGTGGTCATGGACTTTGGAAAGAGTGTGATGGTCTCCCTGATTATTTTCCTAAATCGAAGGAACGATACACTATCAAAATCAGCATATTTGTAATAGACATGATATTTTGTAACTGAAATTGTAAAGCATTTTGATTGACGCATAGGAAGGAAAGGGAAATTGGAAGTTCACAATCAATTACCGAACACATCACTGCCTTAGGGTCCAGCGTTTTCCTAAAATGAGGGGACTTCCTCTGTACCGCGGTTGTTGCCTCCTGATTAAAACATTCCCACTTTCCAGTCAACATCGTAACCACTTATGAGAGATTAAAATTATACATTTGATTGCATCTTGTAATTACTGGATCTTACCTGCACGTTTCGTGAATGTGACTACCCTGAAGAAGATGCGCTACTACACACCCTTTTAGGTATGTTGTCCACCTCAATGACATTCTTCGGTGTACAAATAAATTTCCCTTTTACAGCACGCATCCTTAGTTTCCTATAAACTGTAAAATTGTTGCAAGTGTTATGGACAATTAAAGTTCCAAAATTTATTGCACCATTTACAATAATCAAGCATATCTTTTTTCAATCAAAAGAAGAATTTGAAACGCAAATTTTAGTCTACCTAAGACTTGTGATAAATTTTTCAAGTTCCTTTGATTACATTCTGTGTCTAAATAAAAAATGGTTTTCAATACATTCCTACTGACAACAAAATTGCAAGCTGGAAAAGATATGGTGTTATGAAATGTACAACCCACACTGTTGTAAGACGCTATACAAGTAACCCACTATGTTTTATAACATGCAATTATTTTGTCCATTTATTTTTTTCAATCACATGAAGACACTAAATTGCAATTTATACCATAACTAACAGTTGTAATTTTTGGAGGTGCCTTTTTACATTCATACAGTCTAAATAAGAAAATCTTTTCAAGACATTCAAACTGTTATCTGAAATTTCAGGTTGGAAAACACATGGTGTTATAAATCATGCAACCCACAAATTGTTCTAAAACCCTTTACAAGTAACAACCCTATTGGTTACTCCCCCCACCTCAATTTGGTTAACAGGGTTGTCCCTCGTTTCTCTATTCTTCTTCAAAGACAACACTTTCTATTATGTAGACTGTAACAAAACATTGTATTCAAGTTCACCTTCATATTTTATAACAACCCATTACTTGCAGCAAACATTCCATTTGAATATCGTAATGTGTTTCAAACACAAGATGCACAAAAAAGTTGCAAGATGGAAAACACATAGGGTTGTCCCACACTTTTCAAATCTTGTTCAAAGACAACAGTTAATGTTATGCACACTATAAGAACACAATGTATTGAAGTTCACCTTCATATTTTATAACTACCCTTGCTTGCAGCAAAAGTTCCACACAAAAAAAAAAATTGCAGGATGGAAAACACAAAGGGTTGTCCCTCACTTCTCAATTATTCTTTAAAGACAACACTTTCTACTATCCAGACTATAAGAACACAGTGTATTGAAGTTCACCTTCATATTTTATAACAACCCTTACTTGCAGCAAACATTCCATTTCAATATCATTATACATTTGGAACACAAGATGCACAAAAAAAGTTGTAGGATGGAAAACACACAGGGTTGTCCCCCCCCAGCGTGACAACATTTCATGACAACTGGTCAACTTTCAAGCATACCTTTCTCATTTCCAAAACATGCACTTCTCTCCATCATACATGGATGAAACCTCCCAACAACATGGAGTTGAATGGATGAGATTGTGGAAGAGGTGGTGATGTATGCTGGAGAGAAGAGCTTGTTTTGCAAATATTGCAAAGTAGCTCCAAAGATGCCTAGTTGTCATGAAATGCTGACATGTCTTTTATCTAACGCTTGTATCGGGCATGGAGAGGTCGATGTTTTCATAGAATGCCAAGGCCAACAATGTGTAATTGAAGGCTGGAAAACATTGGGTGTTATTATACTTGCAAACCAAATACCATTTACAAACCCTTCACAAGTAACATCCCAATTTGTTAATCACCCCTCAGTTGAATTTGGATGCTTTTATATATCCCACACTTGCAACTCCACCCTATTCTCTCAAACCTTCATATTTCAATGTGCAAAATGAAAGAACTCACAACACAATGTTTTCCAACCTCCAATTATTTTCCACATTACGCTATCCCATCATAGGGTGT
>VDFB02084176.1:0-25856 GCA_007258455.2 Sequoia sempervirens | reverse complement strand
TATGTCATAAAACACTTGAAATTCCAATGTTTTACCCTACCTAATGTTTCTTTCTCTAGAGCATTGGTTGAATGATGAACCTTGATTTTTGTAATAGTATCAATTGTGGGATAACATAATTTTAAAAAACTATATGAAAGAATTTGTCAATTAGATAGAGGTGATTGTATGCTTTATTAATCATTTCTTTTCTCTTTGAGTATTGTAGAAATTTACAAGATTCCTTTAAAGTGGACATTAACAATGAATGACACAGAAATCTTAGGAAGTGGTCCCTTGTAGGGGGCTTCAAGATTTATAATTATGGAGTGACATGTTCTAGGATATGAAGAACTAAATACTATAGGATAAATTGAAATCTTATCTTGAAAAATAGGAGTCCCTACTTTTTAGTTCTTAAATTTTTGGTAATTACCTATATGGTGGATCTAAAAATTCTCCCTACTAGCCTAAGAACATTTTTAAAAATCTAAGTGACATCATCAAAATACATCTTTGAGATATTAAGCAAATAATTAATTTTTTTTTCATTTAATATTAATGATGTCGAGATGCAGTAATGTAGTTTTCAAACAAATTATGAGACCAACTTCTTCCTAATATTCTTTACCTAATTTTTTACCATATTAGTTACTCTTATAAAATCATAAGATCACCTGATTATAAAAATATCCTAAACATGTGATCATATCCTTAGTGTGTAAACAATACAATGTTGCTTTAAATGTAAAACATAATATGGGGATAACGTTAATTATTTTCTTAACATAGTCTTGGTGCCTAAGTACTATGAAAAGTGAGCACTATAAATTATTGGAAAACAAAATTGGCTAAGTTTTTAGAAAAAAATAGATGTCACTTGCATTAACATTTATCTTTTAAAACTAGGGTTGGTAAGAGACAAATACAAGAAGCTCCTATATTATTTATTTTTGAGTGCCAAAATTTCACCCCCTCTTTCATCATTTTATTAAGGTTAGATTTGATGAAGAAAGGTATTTGATATATTATCTTCAATTTTTATGATAGTAGAAAAGTCTTTTACCATGAGTTGATATCTTGTTTGAAGTTCACTCTAATGAATTTAGAGTGTATTAGATTTAGAAAATAATTCTTTATAGTTTTTGGTACCCTCTTTGTGAAAAATCAAGGTCTATTATCCAAGTTACCTCAACAAGTGATAAATTTTAGATAAAAAATAAGTAAAACCACTATAAAAGATGGTTATTGAAAGAAAGTACAGTCCTAAACAAAACTATATAGTCTAATTTATGTGCAATTTAACAAATTGCTAAGCTTTTCAAATGAAATAATAAAACTACCCTTAATCTTTACAAGAGAGGAGAAAAACATAATAAAACTACCCTTAAGCTTTACAAGAGAAGATAAAATGATCAATATTTGAAAATATTTACCTACCCAACTTAATTTAAGAAATATAATTCACCTTATTAAAATAATGTTTGTTAATGAATAAATTACCAAGAACTACTTAAATAACTCAATTTCAAAACAAAGGGAACTGCCATGTTTATGGATGTCATTAGATCCCCAACCACTATATTTAAATTCACAACCCCTTTATAATTATCCCAAAGTAATTCCTTGGGAATATTTACAAGTATATCATAAGCTACTTTAGAAGGTAAACAACAACAAGAATAGTGTAAATGAGTAGAAAAAGAACTTTAAATATGTGAATTTAAAACATAAAAATTAGGGGTCCATATACCTTGTAGCATAAATATAAAGGGTTTGAATATAATTTAATAAAATAAGGTCCATAAACCCTAGAGATCTAAGGATGGAAATAATGAAAGGTCAATTGGATTGTTCAAGGGCTTGTTCCATGCCTTCTCATATTGTAAAAAAAATTATAGAATGTGTCTAGTTTCAAAAACCAAATTTATTCTCGTATATCAATTACAATAATATTAGGTATTATAATTTGAGTGTTAATAGTTTATGAATGATCTTTTATAAAAAAATATTGAATTGAGTGATTGATTGCCAACTAGTAATGAGTTTAGTACTCCATTTTTGGTATGAATTGGTTTTGTCCTTTGAGTTAGATCATGAAGCAAGTTGGTTTTAGTTTAACGAAAATATTTTCATAATCTCTACTAAAATGAAACTAGTCAAAGAAACATGAAAATACTCTAAAAACTCTTCATACGATGAATTTTAGTACAAATAGAGTGACAATATTGATATAGAATTCCACAAAGGTTGTAAAAATTATTTCTATTATTTTTAATACCTTAGAATTATAAATAACTAAAGGAGGTTAGAATTTTTTTCATAGTAATGAAATAGCCATATATAATAGGGTGGCAGCTGTGTTACTATCATATGTTGTCATTTAGATGTAATGCACAATTCATGCTTTCTAAGTTGTATTATGTACAACTTTAAGGTTTGTTCCAATATATTTTCAATTCTTCGTGGTTGAGTGTTTTAGGGAGTTGTAGCATAAATACATACATTCATTTGAGGTTTAGAAAATTGTGTTAAGGTTTGAACTCTAAATACATATTACATGCTGTAAATTTTTTTTCATTCATTTTCTCCTATTCAAGGTTTAGTAGGCTCTAAGAACGATAGCAAAGATGAGAAGTGTAAGGATCCAAAAGAAGGTACAAAATTAAATTTTGATGGGGCTTCAAAAGGAAACTTTAGTATCATGAGTGGTGGCTTTGTGCTTAGAGACTCAAAAGATGATTTTGTGCTTGGGGGCTCAAAACACTCAAGTGTCAAAACCAACAATGAAGTAGAATGGGGGGCCCTTATAGCAAGGATTCAAGTTACCTATTTGGTTGGTCAAAGGAATTTGTTGATCAAAGGGGATTCACAAATAGTGGTGAATGCAACAAATTAGGAGTTCTACCCTAATTAGAAGCTTAAGGAAATCTTAGAAGAGATTTTGAAATGTAAAGATAAATTTGTAAGCTTTAAGACCTTACATTACTATGGGGAGTATAATTGTATTGAAGATTATTTAGCTAATGAAGGAATTAAACAAAGGGATTATGCATTTATTGAAAATAGTGATGTCTTGGAATGGCCTACTTTAGCAAACCTTCTTAAATATGATCACCCTTCTTGATTATTGAATATGGTTGCAATCATAGGTTTTCGCTATTCTAATTAAAGGTTGTAATATATAGTGCGATTCTATTAATGGGAAGGTTTTCATTTGCACATATAGGATGCCAAATTATATCCAAGGTGCATTATCATAAGTATTTGATATGGTGGATTGAATATGATATATTATTGATGGATATGGTAGAATTTTTAGTGGTGTATGCATGTTGTGTTATGGGTTTGTCTGTTTATGGTTAGAGGTTCTAGGCAATTGTTAGGTGTTTTAGGAGGTACACTATTAATGGTAGGCAACAATAACTCGAGGGATCCATTTTTTCATGATTGGATCACTGATCATAGGCTTTGTTAAAAGGTTAGTTGCAAAAATATTAGGAATATTAAGGTGGTCAAAGCTATTTTAGGGATGCATAGTATATCTAAGATAATGGTTTGGTGCATGCATTTGCCTCCATATTATAATATTTTAAGAAGAAATTAAAGTGAGTTGTGCAAGATGTTGAGATACAAGAGATTATATATATGTTTTTGAATAGTCTAGCAATGGAGAAGGATAATGTGCTATATAAGAAGGTGGAGGTAAAAAAGGATATTATGTCTCATTTTGATAGAGGCAAGGCTCTAATGGAGGCTGTGAGTGTGGATATTAGGGCTATGCATGAGGAAGCAAAAGCAATTATGGTGGATGTTCAAACCTTGGAAATTTGTTGTCAAGATCTTTAGATGGTGATGGAACATATAGTTGTTTCATAGCACAAATGTGTTATTGAGATCACCAATGGTTACACAAGTTATTTGAAAATGATAGATTGATGAGAGTGGGTAGGCATGTAGAGATTATAAACGGCATAAAATTCAATGACTTAGACAAAGCTTTAGGTTCAATGATTTCGATGGTTTAATTAGTTACAATTTTAGAGAATGAAATGTATAACATAGTCTATAATAGGTGAATAAGGGTGCCACCAACATTAAGCATGGTTTGATCAGACATATCTCCTCTACTCTAATGTCTACATGCTTGTTCCATGATTTTCAACAGAGTAGAAGTAGAATCTGTCATAATTTTACCATATTGAAGTTGCTGCTATATTTTATTTTCCTTAAATCTTGAAAGTTGTTGGATTTGAATCTCTTTAGTTACAAATAAATTAGATATAATTAGAGAAATAAGTTTCTAAGTTATATGCATTTTTCATATGATGTAATACATCATATACAACCGGTGCTCCAAGTCTAGCCAGTGTTCATACAACTAGGCCAAAACAAGAGTGGTATCTAATTATGAGCAATTTAGAGCAACGTGTACTTCAATGATTTGTCTAATCCTAATTAACATAGATATGTTAGAAGGGTTACAACTTAGTGGGTCTATCTCCAAATTTTTGTCTTCATTTTACTTTAAACCCATCGTTCTCTCCTCAACACCCGCTAAGTGTCCTACCACTGACCCGACAAATATAATTAGATGTCATTTTCAATTAGAAAGAAGATTGGAGCCAACCACAACGGGTCACTTTTTAAATCACTATTAGGAGGGGCCCACAAACAGAATTTCAAACCTCTCACTTAGTCTCACATGAACACGTGTTCCCCTCATAGAATAAGCGATGGACTATCAATTAAAAAATGATAGTTTATAATGTTGGTAAATTAAATATGTTATTATATGGTGTTTGACAATGGTATTAAGGGGTAGAGTGTAATAATGCGAGCATGTTAATCATTTTTTCTTTTATTTCAAATTTGACAACCATTTACATGTCAAAATATTAATATGTAATAATAAACATAATACTACTATTTAATGAATATAAAGATAAATATATGGAATAAAAATGAAATCAAAATGTAAACACAAATTTAAAAATAAAATTAAAAGATAGGCTAAACATTTAGGATTGTCACGAGTAAAATGAAAGTATAATTGAATTAGTGTTTTCTTTGTTTATTTTATCATAATTACAAGTTAAAGTTTATAAATTGAAATGCTCTACTTTTTTAATATTGATTTTACTAATATGTATGGTCTTAAAAATAATTTAGTTTCAAAGTAAAATAAAACGACTCTCTGTCTTTTTTTCATTATAGAATAACATCAATGAGTCTCATGTTGTTACTGTATATGTCAAAACTAGAACACAATCAACATATATTTAAAAATTAAAACTTTAAAATAAAAGTAAATAAAATAATCCTTATGTAAAGAAAAGTAGCTTTAAATAAACATTAGTTCAAAACTGATATCTCTTAGGTATTTTTTAGATAGATGTATTTAAGATATCTAGACTAATTTTATGATCCATTGATGCAAAGGAGAAACTCTCTTGTGATATCTCACCAATTTATCCACAACTCACAATTACAACAGGCCACCCTTGCCCCAAAGATTGCAACAAACAGTTTCTCAGTCCTAAAATCAGATTATAAAATACCACAATTTCACTTGCCAAACAATACTTGAATTTGACACTCATGCTTATCAATCAAATTTGATGACCATTTAACAGAGCTCAATTCATACTCACATCTGGGTTTTCACTCAATGCAAAATTGAAGGTAAATTGAATTTATTATTTATTCAAACACAAATAAAAAATTTACAATTTACATTTCTTACACATATTACATTTCCTGCATATTTTTACGCCGAAGGCGTGTCCTATTTGAGAATGCCAAGCTAATTATTGAAATCAATGGTCAAAAGATCAGTAAAAGTAATGCAAGATGGTTAAAATAATCTCATCCGTCGAATGTTTCTCGCCGATTTTTTAGACTCATCATTTTCCGTTCGTTATTGTCTTGTCATTTTTCTCGTTTTTCGTGGTTCCGCCGGTTTTCGTAGGTTTTCATTGCCGCCGAAATCGTCCCAATGTTTTTGTTGCTGCCACAAAATGAATGTGCACGTATTACAATGTCAATTATAATTGAAACCCTTTTCAAAACTTTCAAATTATAAAAACTACATCCCTCTCCTTAGGGTTTCAATAAATAAATAAATAAATAAATACAAAGAAAGATTCCAACGTATGCCGTAGAAGAAAAACATTTGTATTCACTTAGGTAAGTTTTCAAATTATTTTTTTGGCTAAATTTTTCCCTAACATTACCATGTTAAATCTGAGTAATTGCAGACTGGAATTACCTCAACTCTTGCTACTGATTTTCCTTTCTAGTTTTTTTTTTTCAAAAAATTTATGTACACATTTGCAAAGGATAATTAGACAGACTTTACATTTTCAAATTGACTATTCCACCTTTTAATTAAAATATTTAATAGTTAATTAAAATATTTAATAGTTTATTTAATATAAAGTAATAAATATAATTATAATATAAATTTTTATATAAAATGAATATATAATTGGATAACAAATATATATATAACTGTTTAAATATAATATATTTTTTAAAATAATTTGTATTATATAAAATGCATATAATTTTTATTTTATATTTATATTTTAAATAATGTAAAATATTTTTTTACTAAAATATTATATTTTAAATATTTATGTTGATATATATATGTTATTTAATTATATATTTATTTTATATAATTAATATATTATAATTATATTTATTATTTATATTATCTATAAATATTAAATATAATATAATATGTAATGAAAACATATACTATATAATTTTAATATAAAGATTGTGATAGAGGCGAATAGAGCAATGGGTATATGAGATGAAGAGAAAGTAGAAAAAGGAGAGAATAAGAGAGGGAGACAAAGAGGGAGGGTTATAAGGTGTGTTAGTTTTTTTATTAGTTGATATTTTTATTTACTAAGGGTAGGTCCCTATTAGCAGCCAGCTTAAATTTGCATTAACAGTATTAATAATAATTTGTACAAAAAAAAATTAGAAAAAGAAAAATCAAAGCAAATCTTAAACAAGAGCTGCAAGTTCTTGCCAAAATGTTCAAGAATAGTTTTGTTTTAATTTGTTGTGTGCTAAGTTTAAGATTTTTAAATTTGTCATATTTATTCTATTTGACGAGTACAAAAGTTGTATAGACAGAGCTAAAAACTCATGGTATTTTAACGAAGACTATGCCTATTCATGAATAATTCCTATAGCTACAAGGAGAAATAGGTAATAAGGATTACGGGTGTGTCAAATGCCTTTTTGATATTCAATGTAAAAAAATTGAAAGTAATCCAGAAGTGAGAATATCTCCAGAGACGGCAGAGTTGATTATGACTTGAGAATTCATGGGTTCGAACATGCCTCATTGAAATTTCCCATGTTTTCCAATGAGTTTATTATTCGCAGAGAGATGTCTATTAAACAAAAATTATCATGGTATGAAAACGAAAGGCTACTCTTTCCCCATGACCTTATCACAATTTTACATGTGTAATGAATGAAAATGCAAAGGATGTCAAGAAACTCTCTTCAGGTATAACTTCCATCCTCTTAATCCCAGACCATCCTTTGATAGTAAAAACTTTGTGAAAGAGAATTTATATGGTGGGAGTTTATATGAGCATCAACCTCATCTTGAGGATTATTGGGAAGATTGCACAAACGAGTGAGAAGTACAAAGAAGAGATTGGATGAGATTGACTCTCGACCAGATACGTGTTTTCAATGTGCCACTAGAAGTTCTAGATGGTGTGGATGATAATTTATACCTCATGGATGATAATATTAAACCCTAATTCTAATTGTATTGATAATTAAACCCTACTAAGAACCCTAACCCTAACCTAATCAATAACCCTAATTGTAGTCATTCTAACCCTAATTCCAAACTTTATCTTAGAATTCTAATTCAACCCTAACCTTAATTAAATTATAATCTTAATCATAATTCAATTTTAAATAATAATAATGTTATATAAATTATTTTTAAATTATATGATAAAGTTAAGTGTAAATGTAATTTTTAATTACATTTTTCTTTAAAGATAAATATGTGAGTTTTAGATATATTAATTTTAATTATGTTTAATAATAAATTTATTATATTTTCTATGTATTTAATTTTGTAGTTTTAAATTGATTATATGTTTGCACTTATTATGAATAGTATATTATATATTTAAGTTGCTATTTCTTTACACACATATAATATTTTATTTTGAATAAAATAAAATATGAGTGATATTTTATTTTTGAAATGTTTTCAGTTTCTTAATAAATATTGAATGTTTTTTGTGTAATAGTAAATTTAGGATATTTTCTTTTTATTTGATTTTTTAATTTTCTAATTTTAAATATATTAATTTAGAATTTTTAAAAGGAACAATTGTTTTTTTTATTCTTTTATATTTTCATTTCTATTCTTTTATTAAAAAACATTTTACAATGACATAAAAGAATATTTTTCTTTTTATAGATTTTCAATATTTTTTAATTTTAAGTATATTAATTTAGAAACTTACTTTTATATGGATTGGAGAATATTATTCTATATAAAAAAAATCAAGGGATATCTTGTTTGAAAAAGATCTTCAATATTTTTTAAGTATATCAATTTAGAAACTTACTTTTATATGAAATAGTTAATTTATAATTTTTTTATACTTAACTTTTTAAATTTTCTAGAAACTCTAACTTATATTAATTTAGAAACTTAATAAGATAATGAAACATAAAGACCATCATCAGTAATTATCTAAATCTAAATGGTCTTTAAGTTAAAATTACCTTATATTAATTTAGAAACTTAATAAGATAATGAACCATAAAAACCATCATCAACAATTACATAAATCTACATCTTCCTTAAGTTACAATTAAAAATAAATAGAGCTTCCATGATACAAGTGAAAAATTGATGGGGTCTAAGCTATTTGAAAAACCAGAGGAAAACAACATTAAAAAATCTTTAAAAAAATCGAAATAAAACCTTCATAGATATTGAGATAACTAACTAACTATTAGTAATAATTAAATATTTTTTCTTAAACATTTTTTCTTTTATGTCTTAAAAAATAAATCATATTATTGAACATTTGAAAATGAAGACTCACTTCAATCTCTATAACTTTATTTTTGCTAATTTTCCCACTTAATGGACATAATTTCTTGGCAAAATGGAATACTATTTTCAAATAATTAATAATTCAAGATTTCAATATTAAAATAATTGACCAAAATTTCTAAAGCTTAAAAAAATTAGGTGCTTCTCAAAGTCTTATGTGAAAATTTCAAATCACTCCCAAGTTTGTACATCAGCTTATTTGGCAAGTCTCCTGCTTATAAAAATTGGTTTCTAGGCCATATCATCAAATATGATGCCACATCAGCATGCTTGTGAGACTGATAGTGGGTCACTAAGTCATGTATTATTGGTGCACTGATGTGGCATCACATGATTTGTCAATTTGTGTACTTTATGGATAAAAGTGTTTGCAATTGGATATTAAGTGTAATTTTATTGGATATTAAGCCTACCAACTATGAGGCCCCTTAGACCTACTTCTATACCCACCATTGAATCACTACCCACTATGGGCCCCTTTCCCATAGTCATGCACTTAACCTATAGAAGAAAATTTACATAACTGCAATAGAAAAAAACTCTCTAATTCATGGAATATATCCCAATTCCAAACAGATCTAATCAATTTGAATAAAAAAATAGACATATGCAAAAAGGTAGATATAAAAAAACACATAAATCACATAGAAAAATAGAGGAGCTTACAATAGAAAGATTTTTGCGAAAGATATACCAAGGAAAACATGGGAGTAAAGAAAACACATCCAAGAAAAACGGTTGTCAGTTACATAATGCCAGCCATTGCATGTCACCGTTGCTTGCCAGCCATTAAAAAAACGGTTAAGGTTATTAATATATTCATTAATATATTTATGAAACTCCTCCAGGGCATATTCATTAATATATTTATTTTTAGGTACGTTTTGTAAATTTATTAGATCTTATCTTATTCATGTGTGCACATATACATATACTTTCCCATTCATTATGTCTATTTTTTTACTATATTTTTATATAAATATTAGATGAATCTCACGCTATAAATCTTGATCTTCAAAATATAAAAATTATTTTTAAATTTTGCCCACTTCAATTTATCACTTATGTTAGCTATTTAAGTTAAAAATATATAAAAATCATACTCCCTATTTCATTATTGAAAAAAATGATATATATGTTTTTTATTAAATACATTTCAGCTTCTTTTCATAATTTTTTTTTCAGCTTATTTTCATAATTTGTATAAATATTATTTTTTAATTTTTTCTATTTAATTAATCTTTCTACCTTATTTTAAAAAAATATATATTTAAAGATAAAAATAAATAAATATATTCTATAAAATATTCAATGACATACATCATTGAACCATTTATAAAATATCTTCTAAATAATTTTTATTTATTTTTAATCGCATATCGCTATCTTGGAGGATAGCACTCTTCTATTAGATCAAAAAAGAAATTACATGTAGATTTATCCTATACTTATGAAGCCCGCTGCTGCAAGAACAAAAACCAAAAAAAAAGACCATTGCCCAGATCTGTGGGGATATTTTCCTACAACACATTCTAGCATTCACCCATGTTCATATCTAGTATTAATGCGCTGAATTGTTCCAAAGCCTCATTCATTATTGAACACTCATTCTTGCAAACGAACCCTAGCTGTGGTCATTCCCGACTTCTTACTAACACTAACATCCTTGTGGTTGTCCGTCAGCACACCTTTCAAGCAATTATTGCCAACACCAAGTCTTCAGTCGAACACAAATAGCTCTAGCACATCCTCTTTGAACACCCCTCTGCCAGCCGAAATCCAGTAGCAACGACAAATGTTAGGAACTTCTACCACATCCAATGTTTACCCAACCTTCGATGACACCTCAATACTCCAGTCTGCAGTGGCGCAGGTATTTGTAGAGGGAAGGGGTCCGCACCCGACTTCTAAGGATTGGGCATGAACAGGGTTGTGATAGATTTTCCAGAGATTTTTTCCTGCCGAAACTCAAAGCACAACCATTTGGGGATCAAAGTTGTTTAATGTCTGAGGCTAACAGTTCTGCAATATTCCTCCAATTGTCAGGGAGGTTGTCACCTTGAAACTTTTCAGCCTGATCAATTGCTGCATTTTCCAGAGCGTCAGCCACTTTATTGGCCTCTCTGAAGATGTGATTGATACGCACCCCGACTATCCTATCCATCATCGGGGAAAGAGAGTCCACCCAAGCTTGCAATTTCCAGCTAGGAGCATGCCTCGTCCCTATTGCTTTGACTAGGACTTCTGAGTCACCTTCAATGTCGATCTGGTGAAACCCATTGTCAACACAATATTTGAGCCCTTCCATGAGACTTGTTGCCTCCGCCTCAGTATTTGTGCCTACAGGAAGCTTGTAGGAGGTCGCCCCGATAAGGGCCCCTTTATCATTCCTGAGAACAAAACCCGCACTTGAGGGCCCCAGATTTCCCCTCGAGGCCCCGTCAAAGTTCAACTTCAGACAGCTAGAAGGGGGAAGCTTCCATTTCGCCTGGCTCCATTTTTTCTCCCTTATGAAAACGAGAGGATTTGCCAACTTTATCTAGGGCCATTCCTTCAACATTTCCCTGTCCCATGAGGAGATGTGCTTAATTCTCTTTGACTTCAAGGCAACTGAGAAATGCTCACTGATACTGCTTACAATTTTGTGTTTGACCTGATCCAAACTTGCTTCCACACCCTTGAAAATCCGGTTGTTGTGCTCTCTCCATAGCTGCCAAATTACCATCGCCGGAGCTGCTTCCCACAAACCTGCCATTGCGGATTCTTTATCTAGGATCGGCCAACAATCAAACACACCTTTGATATTGCTACTGAGAGGGCTGATCCACTTTAGTTTGGCGCGGACTAGATCCCAACAGCCTTGGGAAAACTGGCATTTGATAAGAAGATGGTTAGTAGATTCCACATTTGAATGGAAAAGCGGGCATCTGAAGGGGCCATGCGAACCAAACCGAGACAGGCGCTCCCCTGTGAGAATCCTCCTATGAATCGTGGTCCAAGCAAAAGCCCCCACTTTGGGTAGAACAAATTTGCCCCAACACAATCTTTTGGGCCAATCTTTCTGAATTTCAAACTTGAGCACTGCATATCCCATTTTAGCGGAATATTCTCCCAACTTAGCTGCACACCATTTAATTTCATCTGCCTCCCCTGTGAAAAGAATTTTCATGTTTTCAAGAGTTTCCAAGAGCTTTGATCTTAGGTTGGCCTCCACCATATCAAAATCCTTCCACTTGTATTCAATCCGCCCCTCCTTCCACAATAAGGATACATAAGAGTTCAACTTTTCGCCATACGCCTCCAACGTGGGTTGAATGGCCGCCACAAAGTTTGGGTTCTTGTCCAACAACTTGAACCCATTCTAGGAGTCACTCCAAAAGGATGCCTGGCTTCCATCTTTTACAACCCAAGTCAAATGGTCAGTTATGATCTGTCTACATTTGAGCACAAAATTCCAAATTGAAGAGCCTTGCCTTGGATTAGCAATTGTTAGAATACACTCTTGATTCTGACTGTCCAGGTACTTCACCCTGGCACGGCTTAACCAGCACACTCTAAGCGTTGACTGCTTAGAGTGGCTACTGTGGGGTCCACCGAACTTTTCTTTCCGTTTTATTTTTCGCCGTGCTTTCCGTTCTTCTCTGACTCCCTACGGTGATAGTCACTATCACGGTTAAGTTTGAATTTCAATTATGAATTTGAATCTCCCGCTCGCAACAAGGTTCTTGTACTTCTGCCCACGCATTTTCGTGTCCTACCTACAAACCAAGGCAAGGAGAGAATATGGAAGGAAAAAAGTAGCTGTCTGGAGTGACTGGATACACAAACTGCGTCCTCCGTGGTGTATGTTTCAGCAGTACCTAGCGGTGATGTTAGAGGATGATCTGATGGAGTTCGCCTGGGGTTTTGAGGTGAGCAAGCATCCCTTCCTGTGGGTTATTCGCTCGGATCTGCATCGAATGACTTTCTACAGGAAGCAAAGGAGCAAAGTTTGTTTTGTAAGCTGGATGCTACAGAGGAAACTGTTGGCTCACCATGATCTGGGAGGGTTTTTAACCCAGGGTGGGTGGAACTCGACGCTGGAAAGCATAGCGAAGGGCGTCGGTATGATCTGCTACCCCTTGCATGCCGATGAGGCCACCAATTAGAGATTTGTAACTGCCATTTGGAAGATCTGATTGGAGATGACAGAAAAGCCTATCTCTGAAGCAGATGTGGAAGCACTCGTTTGGAGGCTCATGATGCCGGTGGTCAAGCCAAAGAAATAAGGAAACAAGCACACTGTTTCAAGGAGTGTGCAAGGAGTGCCTTCACGTCAGGGGGCTCATCTTATAACAATCTCCAGAGGTTTCTCACTTCATTGGTTCATATGCTTTGCCTTCTCACTAATATCATTTGTCCACCATTTCCAACCAAATAAAATCATTCCCAGGGACCTACCTCCACTTTTATCTCACATAAAGTAAAACGGCCTGTTTGCTGTGCTCGAAGTACTCTTTCGAGCTATTAAATTTGTGATCCTCCTTACCATCTCTGGTTTTCTTTTCATCTTTAACTTGTCCTTCCATTTTAGTTTTGAGAACTAATTATTTCATTATTTTTTCGTTTGTATCTAAATGTCTTTATTTTCATATTTCACTCTTTTATTTTTTACTATTAAATTTTACAATTGATTTATGATCGAAATTGTTTTATATTTTAATAGTAATTTTTATTATTTGTTAAAGAAAAATCTAATAAAAAATAATCAGTTTCCCTTTTATACTTAATTGTTTTTTCTTTATATTATTTTTTTCATTATTCTTAATAATAAAAATACATTGTTTAATTCTTACATTCAATTTTTTTTATATTAATTTTTATTATCAAATTCATTGTAAATAAAATAATAATAAAATACTTCAATGAACCTAATAATATTAGAGTAAGTAAACATTGAAATGATAAAAAAAAATCCCAATAAAATATAATTTTAATAATACAAAAGAAAAAGTTTGAAAAAATAAATAAAATGAAACTTAGATAAAAAGTGAATTAAAAAATGAAAAAAGATTACTTATAAAATAAAACATACATATTATTTTTTAATAATGCAATATAATGTAAAATGAAAAAAAATATAATTATTAAAAAAATTAATTCAAGATGATATTATCAAGTTTATTGTAAGTAAAATAATAATAAAATACTTCAATGAATCTAATAATTTTAGAGTAAGTAAACATTGAAATGATAAAAAAATAATCCAATAAAATATAATTTTAATAATACAAAAGAAAAAGTTTGAAAAAATGAATAAAATGAAACTTAGATAAAAAGTGAATTAAAAAATGAAAAAAGATTAATTATAAAATAAAACATACATATTCTTTTTTAATAATGCAATATAATGTAAAATGAAAAAAATATAATTATTAAAAAAATTAATTCAAGGTGATATTATCAAATTTATTGTAAGTAAAATAATAATAAAATACTTCAATGAACCTAATAATATTAGAGTAAGTAAACATTGAAATGAAAAAAAAAATCAATAAAATACAATTTTAATAATACAAAAGAATTTTTTTTGAAAAAATAAATAAAATGAAACTAATAAATGAAAATTTAAATCATAATACAATGGATTCTTTTATAATTATAATTTTTATTTTTTATTACTTCTTTATTAATTTGTTTATTTTTGGGTTTAATATTTTTTTTATATAGTTAGGGTTATGTTTTCTTATATTATTTCAAGTTACTTTAAATTTATTGGGCTCATAAGTTGAATAATATAGTTCTCTTTTTAATTCTTTTGTAATTTATTTATTTTATTTTTTGTATTTTATTAAAATATGATTACATTTATATTTATGTTTTATTTTGTAGCTAATCATGTTCACTTCTCTTATTCTTTCTTTATCTATTATTTAACTTCTCTATCTATTTGTTGACTAAATTGTACAATCTTATCATAAGTTTTATTTCTATAATAGATTAAATAGATTATGGTCCAAAATATTAATATAAAAATACTCACAATTTTACCAAAATTATTTTCTTATATTTTTCTCTTCTTTTTAATTTACTAAAAAAATAATAATTTAAATATATAAATTTGAAAATATATGACATTCTTGATTTTTATAAAATATAATACTAAATAAAAAATATAAACTATATTTTAATCAAATAATTAATATGTACTTTAAAAACATGTATCTCTATCCCAAACTTAGATTAAAGGTGTGGACTTGCTAAGTCTATATCTCGAATTGTTTAGTCCTTTTGTAATTTATTCTTGATAGCTTTGTTGCATCTCTTGTAAATTGCAAGACAAAAGGGTTCTCATAATAAAATCTACGAGAGTATAAAGGAGAGGAGAGAGCATCTAAAGTTGATTCATAATGATCTATTGACCAAACTATTGAGAGAGAATTTTTTTTCAAATGGAATTATTGTAGATATAGTACTTTTAATGCTCTTTATTGGAATTGAGACCATAGATATAGCTATGGCATTTTCTATAAAGTAACTCATCACTTAGAATCCAAGAGTATTGAAGGAGTTGAGGGTGAGTGCAATAATCTAATTTGAAATATAATTGAAATTAGTTTTACGATCTACAAAATGATTCATTTTTTTATTATATACATGAATGAATCTATCAAATTGAGCATTTGTATATCAGTTTCAAGTTGAATAGTGTGTCAAGCCATAGTGAGGTGTGTCTTTGGTTATCAAGGTGTTCTTAGGATGATTGTTATCTTAGTTTAAAGTTTGATAGTGTTTCTTTGGTATAGCAAGGTGTTATATTGTGATCAAGGCATTTCCTTGTTGGCATGTGCTAGGGCCCATTGAAGTGGCTGTAGGCCCATAAACTATGTTGAATTTAGTACTTATTTTATTGTCCATTTTGTTGGGTTCTATCTACTCAAAAACCTTTGAATGAACATACACCTCAAAAACACCTCTATGAAGTTCAATACCTCATTGTAATGGTCAATAGGAGGAAAATCAGGCATGAAACTTGGATGGGCCTCCAAGAAAAGTACTCTACACTTTAATAATAAATTGGTAACACATGTTCATATATTATAAGAATTAATGAATTACTTTGGTTGCGATAACAATGAAAACATATTATCTTTGTATTCATGAATCTAACTACAACAATGTTTGATTGTTGTAACTAACTTTGTAATCTTTATTTACCCAATATGTCTATATGTCTATATGATAAAGGGTTAAGATAGGAATTGAATACTTTTATACTACTTGCATGCCTAGAAAATTCTAGTTAAGACTAAATTACATATGCCACATCTAATGCTTGTTTACAATCCTTAATCATAACTAAATTAAGAATCTTGAGTTCTTGTATCAAAATTTTATAGTGGGTGATTCATTTCATGATGTCCAAATACTTATGAGTCATGGATAATAATTTTTTTAGTTGAATTTTTAAATTGAATGTTTTGATTAAATTAAAACTGGAAGGGCTAGTACCCATTACAAATAGTGTTTGTATGCAATGAAGATAAGAAAAATAGTGTTTTGGAAAGAATCTAGAATGATGAACTCTAAGAGATAGATTTGTTCTTAACAATTTATTTAGATGGATTCTTCCTTAGAATTTATTACATCCCATCCCACTTTTATGTTCCTTTTTAACTCATTCCAATGCTATCCAACTATAAAATTTGTTTATTTCCTTGGAAACATTCAGTCTCTTATTTCATGTTGAATGAGGAATATCTATTTTCTAATTGATTTTAGTACTTATTTTATTTTCCATTTTGTTGGGTTCTATAGACATGCAAAATTAACATTATGCATTTGATCAGATTCAGTCAAATTAGGTCTCGCATTAGGCCCATTCATCACTTTCATCCATTCATTAAATAATCTCATTTCCTAAGGTCATTTATCAAATAAACATTATCACCAGCCTTTTAATAAATCAAACATCATCCCTTTAATTAAATAGGTCAAACTATTATTTAATTAAATCCAATCCATATTTCATCCTTTTCTGATTTAAATAAATCAAATATTTAAATCATGAAAGTCAAACTCACCTAATCAACATTAAACTAACATAATCATCATCTATTTAGTCTAACCCTGATTAAATACTAATCTCACCCACTTGCATTCTCTAGATATCTCCACTTGCACAAATAAATCAATTTTATTGATTTATTAAAAACCCTCATTTTCCCTCAACATGACAAGTTGATTTGTCCCTCCAACATAGCATTTATTGCTGTTTCTCTTGTCTCCCTCTCAAAATTTATTACAAAATTTGAATTCAAATTCTCCCTCTCATGGTCACTCTTCCCAAATCTTGCACAACCATTGGCCTATCACCACTTGACAAGTGTCATCTTCTCATTGGAGGATCTTTAGTCCCACATTCACCCTCTTGGCCAATCTCTCATCAACAAAATCTATAAAAGAAGGCCTTCATTCTCATTCATGGATCCACAACTTTTATGCAAGGTTACTCTCTTAATTTGAGAACTCATCTTGCTCATCATCTCCATTTGCATTTCATCATTTTAGCTATTGATCAAGGGTTGGGAAAGGGTCACTAGCACATGTGACACCAATCCACTATGGAATAGGTGACTTGTTATTGCTTTCCTAATGCTTTAGTTTTTATTTTTTCATGTATTGCATTTGGAAGTCTTTACAAGGTATTTCATAGAGGTATTTTGTTAGATTTGTGAAATACTAACCCATATATGAAGTTTAGTTTTTGCAGATTTTAATGGATGCCTACAGGTTCTATCTACTCCCAATACCTTTTCTCTTTTTCCTCCATCTTAGAGGTTAGTAACTCAGATATGAACCACTCTTATGCTTCTATCATATTCTCTCTTCTTCCTCATGGTTGAAGTTAAACCTATTAAAGAACAATGATAAATAAGTATTGTCTATTGATACACTACAAAAGACTAACTTTTGAACTTCATCTTTCTAACTACTCACATGAATAGAGTAATTCCATGTTCAATCCCAAATCAATATTGAAATTAAACCTAATTTTTGTTTGGGTCTAAAAAGAACAAATTGATTTTTTTTTTCCATTCGCAAAAGGTTAAAATTCAAGCTTAGACACTTACTAGAGTTCGTTTTGGGTTAAAAATTGGACAAGCAATCTTCATATTTCATTCGGTGCTTAAAATGAATCACACAATTGCTTTGAAGGCTATAAAACAAACAAGTGCTTGAATTGTGATTTTGTCTTGGGTGCATTTTGAATGCGTATCCTCTCCCCTTACGCTTCGTGCGATCTAGGGTGCAAGAGAAACACTCAAAATGCATTTTATTGCTTTGAAACACTTCGATTTGGGCTTAAAAATTGAACATCTTGTGCGAGTGTGAGTAGGTGCATTTTCGCGTACATTCTCTTTCTTTGTGCCATCAAAGATCAATCAAGTTACGGATTGTGTCTTTGCTTGCTTTTGTTTATCTTAGGAGGGTCTGCCAGGGAAAAAGTACTCACCAAGGGAATGACTCAACTGTAACACTCTAAAAGCCATATTTCCACCGGGATATAAATGTGGGTATGGTTAAACGCCATTATCGTAGTTGGCTCCAACAAGATGGATCCGAAGGGACTCTTGGAATGGGTCAATCTCCACTGAACGGAAAGTCCTTACTAGAACCCATGTGCAGAATTTGCCAAAATCTTGATCTATTTGTTGGTGCAAGAACACCATTCCAGTTTCCCACACTTTTACGGTCTTCTAGTAGAGATGGAAAGCATGCCATGGGAGTTTCATGGGTGTTGATGCTTGGCTGCCCCATTGACGCTAATGAGCCGTGGAGGGGAGCTAGTGGGGTCAAGCATCTAACCATCCGCTAGAGATAAGCTGAAGCTAGACTTTGTCCAAGTGGGAATCCAACAAATATTGTCTTACACATCCATAGGGCTTGTACTTGTTCTTCACAAAAACACAAGGTGGTATCTGAAAACATTTTGCAAACAAACATTCAACATGATTCTAAAATTTCAAACCCTCTTGAAGACAAATATCATTGACTCAATCCATATGCTATTGCTTTCCCTTGGGATTCACTCCTTAGAGGTTCCTAAGCATTGGATTATACCTCAATTTGTCTTCTTGAGTAAACAATAGGAAAACCCTTGCCTTAAGTTCATTGAATTTCCACATAAAATATCTTGTGGGGTTTAAAGAAATTAAGACATTGGACATCTTAGTTTGAAACTTTAATCAAAGAGAGTGTTTTGGTAAAATAAAGCCATTAAACAAAGATAAGAAAAATGAACTTTCATGTGTGTTGAAGACTCCAAATCCCAAAAGCACAAATCATTGATTGGAAATCCAAAATGTTCAAATCATTCCTTGGTTACAAAGGTCTTTAGGAAGCATATGCATGCTCTTCAATACCTAGGTCTAGGAAAACACAAAGTGTCTTTTTAGGTTCACCTAAGGATCAAAACAAATCAAACCTCTTTCATCCATCTTTCAAAACATCAAATCCATCTCACAAATCATCTTTTGAAAAACCTTGAAATCATCCTTGAAGTGCTAGGCTTTATGATAAAATCAAGCAAACACCAAAATCATTGAGACCAAGTCCTTGAAAACATTTATCAAAACACCTTTGGCTAGGCATGTGTTTAGTAAAAGTTATCAAAATCATCTTGTCTAAATTAGTGTATGTAGATGAATCCTTCTCCATATACTTAGTGAAACAATCATCTTGTTTGGGTAGGTGTGGGTAGATGCATCCTTCTACTCACACATATCCAAATCATCATCCTTTGAACACAACTATCCTTTAGATCATTATCAAACATCTTAGGGTCTTTTTGTTCAAAAATCAAAATCAAAATCCAAATCAAGATCAAGGACAAAATCTCAAAATCCAAAAATCAAACCAATCAAAAATCCAAATCCTAGTATTTCATTCAAGATCTATCAAAAGCCAAAAACATCCATAACATCCTTAAACATCACCATCATATCATCATCAAATTTGATCCTAAAAGCATCCTAAAAACTTTCACTTTGGGACATAAAATAGAGATTAATCCAAAGAATCAAGAGATTCATCTCCCATATTCTCAAAGATTGATCTCCATTTTATGGTTCTAACTAGATCTCAATACAAGAAGAGTATGGAAGCCAACAAAGAAACACCCGCTTCAAGTGATCTTAGCCAAACCACTCCTGAAATGAATCCCATTGGGAATGGAAATCTCACAATTAACCTTCCAACATCATCGCAAAACCCACAAGAGGAAACCCAAGGGGAGGATCTTACCTTTGGAATGTCTCATGAAGAAATAGCTGAAATGCTCCAAAATCCAGACAACCATAGAATCATCAACATCATGATGAGACTTAACCCTTCGTTGTACATGCTTGAACTAGCAAAATAAGGGGCCAAGTTGCCTTCAGATTTTGATGTGAGCACTATAGTAGAGACATCTTTTCCACCAATCTCATCCACCATCCCCATTTCATCTACACCCTCATCTCAAAATGTCACAGAAAATATCCCACAAATCACAACATCATTTTCTCCAACTCAACCCAATGTTAACAAGGGAAACACATTCCTCAATGCACTTCAATCACATCCCCTTGTGAATAACCAAAACTTGGACACAAACACCATAGTGGAACAAAACATCCTCCATAATCCATTACACCAAAATGTTCCTCTCACTTTACATTATGACCCATCATCAACATCTTTTCACGGAGCACCACAAACACCTCTTCTCACAAATCCACAAGAGGAGGGAGACATGTTCAGACCAGGGGGCATTTTCAACACCACAACACTCTCGCAAGGATTCACCCCCTTACATTTCCACCTCTCCCATCATCACCATTGTCATCAACACCACTCCTTGGTTTAGGGCTTCCCCCTCTATCGAGTATCAATCAAAACAACATCCCAACCATCAATCAAAACATTTTTCCAAATGCTCAAAACTTATTGTTGACATCACAAATGACAAACACATAAGCAATGGCAACATCATCAAACACCCCCACAACATTGCAAAGCATGGTCTCTCAAGGGCCAATCACATCAACGACGCCACTTAACACATCAACAACACCATCCACCAATCACGTAATCAACACGACAACACCATCCACCAACCAAATAATCAACACAACATCATCATCTACCACCATTCCAAACCCACCACCACCCCCACCACCACCAACGTTCACCACATCAAACCAATTCGACGCAACATTACAAGCCGCTTTTCAAAGAGGATACCAACAAGTGCATAAACAAAAAGCCGTGCAACAAGCCGCTCAAGTGGCGCAAGCAGCCAAAGCCGCACAAGCTGCATTAAAAGCGCAACAACAACAACAAGAAGCCGCCCAAGCTACACAAGCATTACAAGCACGAAGGGTTGCTCAAGCACAACTATTATTGCAGCAACAAGCTGCACAAGCGCAAGCCCAAGCACAAGCTCAAGCGCAAGCACAACAAGCACAAGCACAAGCACAACTTCTTGCACAAGCAGTGTAATTGCAAGCATACCAACAAGCATTAAAGCAATACCAATAACAACAAGAAGCGGAAAAATTGGCAGCCCAACAACAAGCATTGTGGAAACAATAACAAGCGCAGCAGCAAGCAGAACAACAAGCATTGTTAGAACAGCAACAGGTGCAACAACAAGCAAAAATCCTAGCGCAACAACAAGCATTATTCATCCAAAAGCAAGTAGAAGCCTACTTTGCCCGCCACAACATACCGATACCATTGAACAATGCACCAACCAACCCATCCATCCAAACCACGATTGCAACACCTCAAAACACATTCATCCCACCCCCTGATTCCCCAAAATGATGTGACGACACAACTCAGGTTGCTCTCACAACAAGTGCTTGACCTTCAATCAGGGCGGACAACCAAAACGGAAAGCAACTTGTGTCCCTATCCATTTGATAGGAGCCTAGACATGAAACCATTCTCTAAGGGATTTGAAATCCCCAAATTTGAGAAGTTTTGAAGGATGGGAAACCCTAAAGATCACATCAGGGAATTCTAGGTTCATTGTATGGAGGTCGCATCTGACGATACTTATCTGAAGCGGCTATTCCCTAGGAGCTTAGCAGGCAATGCTATAGAATGGTTCTCTCGCTTACCTTCAGGCATTAGGACATTCGAAGAAATTAGAGATGCATTCATTAAGAATTATGCATGTAACATTACAATGGATGTTAGTGTCGAAGAACTATACGCTCTGAAACAAGGAAAGAATGAATCTTTCGCTTCATTCCTTCAACGATGGTGATCCAAGGCTAATCGAAGAAAATGGACCATGCCAGAAGAACAACAAGTCTGCACAATCATATCCAACCTTGAAAGTCGCCTATCATTCCATCTCAAAGTTCAGGGTATCACCACATACGATCAATTGATCTCCAAGGTGCTTAGCATCGAAAGAGCCCTTGTGACTCAACCATTGAATCAACATCATATCATGAACCGCAAAACAACCGCCCATCATCAAACTACAATGATAAACCTCGCACATGGGCGAGAAACAAAAACGTCACTAATGATGGTGTCGTAGACGCCAAGGTGGTCATTAGTGGTCTGCGCCAAAACACATCCACACAACAAATCCAAACACCAAATCAAAACATTCATCACACAACACATCAATCCAACAATAATCCCACCATCAATAACCTCAATGACCAAAGAGGACCACCTCAACGCAAGACTTATCCCAAACGAAAATACACTACTTTGGGAGAACCACTTGAGGACATCATGAAAAAGCTAATGGATGAAAAACTTATCCAAGCTCCTACATTTGAGAATTATCAAGAACCTGATGTCAAACCTCCTTGGTACAATGAAAATCAACTATGTGAGTTCCACAAAATCAAAGGCCACACCACAAACAATTGCATGAGACTCAAGAACATCATACAAGATCTCGACAAAAGAATCATAAACGTGGAACCACCTACAGGGAATCAGGACCTTAAAATCTACACGAATCCGATGCTGAATCATGGCAACAAAGGGAATAACAAGGACAAAGGAAAAGGCAGTGTAAATCATGTATACGAAACAGTTGTTGCCAACCTCAATGAAAACTGCATGGTCATCACCATCAAGGGCGCCCATGCCGAAGATTGTGGAGTCACCACAAGAGGCGGAAAAGTCACCATTGCAGGGTCATCCCAACCCAATAGAGTCCCTACATCAAGAGTCGTTCCATATAGCTACAATGTTGTAGACCAACTCAAAAGAATGCCAACACACATCTCCATCATGGAGTTGTTAAAAATCTCATCAGCGCATAAAAAGATCCCCGAGGAAGCATTAGCCTCATCTGCTGTCCCCGCAGACCTCGATGCAGAACAATTCCAAGCTATGGTTGGAAACATTATAACACCTAATCTCCTTACATTTTCTGACCAAGATTTTCCCGCCCAACCATCTCACAATCGCACACTTCACTTGGAGGTCACTGTAAATAAAAGCAAAATCAAAAGGGTCCTGGTGGATGGGGGTGCAGGTTTGAACATCTGCTCTCTCAACCTAATCAAACAATTGAAAATATTAGAAGATTCCATTGATAAAGGGAAAGGCATCACAATCAGAGCATATGATGACCAAGAAAGAGTGTCTCAGGGCATGATTAAACTCCCTATTCAAGTAGGGCCAATGCTTATGGAAACCACCTGTCAGGTCCTGGACCTCGACTTACCATACAACATTCTCCTGGGACGCCCATGGATCCATGCAATGAAAGCCGTAGCATGAACCTTCCACCAATGTGTAAAATTTACACATAATGGACAAGAGGTTACTGTCCATGGAGATGCTGAGCCATTTTCATACTGCAAGAACCTTGAAGCCAAATATTACAAAATCCCCCAAGTGCTGAAAAATGATGAGGGCCCATCCACATCATACAAAAATCCCGCCACTCTCACATCCACTTCTGTGACAGAGACACCCACCATTCCCACCATATCCGATATCAAGCTCATCATCCAGGAGGACGGTTGTGGAAGTTATAGGCTCCCTAACAATGCTTTTGTGATAGGAGAGTTACCACAATCTCCTAGATCACGAGGACACCCACAAGAAAATCAAGCTTCCACATCACAAACGTATCCTGAGGATTATCCTGAATTCACAAGCTGGGGAGACCTTGGCTGAGAGGTTATTGAAGTAGATCCATCTCACATGTTGTACCGAGATGAAAGACCGACACCTGAATTACCAATGGATGAAAGAAGCAAAGGCCTACACATGATGCTTGCTATGGGCTATGACTGAAACCAAAGATTGGGGCAAAATGACAATGGGCTCTTAATACCAATCATGCCTTAGACGTGACCTATAACAAATCTTGGTCTTGGATGTACCCCTCCGAGAATAACCATACGTGGTCGGAGTCCTCCGGTTAGAGCTGCTAATGTTTCTCCTCAGCCAGTCCTAGTACAAGTGCACTCCCCAATACCCATAGGGAAAGACATGCATAACTTTATCACTGAGCCCTATATTAGTAGCGATGACGAAGATATCATATCCAATTTCCCTAGGTTATTCGAAGATACCACTCTGTGTATGATTAGTACCATATCCTTTGAACCAGATACACAAAATCATGAGATCCACTTAGTCTACCCCCAACTGATCGACTATGACCAACGAGGACCACCAGTTCTCGATACATTCAAAAATGATGAAGCGCTCTCAGAATTCATGGGGTTGAGGGATAACATTCCAGATGGAGATCACAAGGTAGGATTCATAATGGAGTTAGACACACATGCTTATTACGGGGAAACGATTGAATCTTTCAATCGCAAAAGTGAGAAACTAAGAATCATATCCAAGTCCTTGAATGAAAACCACACTGTGGCACTCTCTGACAAGAAAATAGTAAAAAGAAAGGACGTATCCAATGGTGAAAACCTCTTTGAGGCACCCAAGGATGAAGGATTCAATCTTCCCCTAAGAGCTATTCATCAAGAGAAGTCAGCAGTCTTGGCCAAAAAATGCAACCCAGTTAACCTAGGAACAGAGGAGACCCCACATATCACATTCTATGCGGAATCATTATTATCAAAAGAGCAAGAACTCCTAGCAGCATTCCTGAGGGAAAGACAAATAAACTTTGCATGGAGTTATGCTGATATGCTAGGACTTGATCCAAATACTGTGGTCCACCACTTAGCAGTGTATCCAGATGCAAAACCTGTTAGACAAAAGCTCCAAAAAATGCATCCTCAAATTGCTTTGTTAGTCAAAATGGAGCTCAAAAAGCTATTAGATGCTGGATTCATCCGACCAATTGATTATCCAGAATGGGTATTGAACTTGGTACCTGTTTCAAAACCTGATGGAGCTATCATAATCTGTACAGATTTAAGAGATTTGAACAAGGCATGTCCCAAGGATGATTTTCCACTCCCCAACATCGACATGATAGTAGACATGACAGCAGGGCACGAGATGCTATCGTTAATGGACAGATTTTCAGGATATAACCAGATCATGATAGCAAAAGAAGACCAACACAAGACGGCTTTCACTTGTCCGTGGGGGACCTACTGTTGGAACATGATGCCATTTGGTCTAAAGAAAGTAGGAGCAACCTATCAGAGGGCCATGACACTAATATTCCATGATATGATTCACAAAATAGTCAAGACTATGCTCCATCTACATCCCAGCAAAGTCAAGAAAAAGACAAGATCATATAGCAACC
>VDFB02084175.1:0-37111 GCA_007258455.2 Sequoia sempervirens | reverse complement strand
AGTAAGGTAGAGTTTTGTGCACCTATCCTTCAAGTTTGAGCATGAAAATGGAGGACATAGGCACCCAGGGTTCCACCGTCCTTGTAGGTGTAATTCATATATGTTTTCATAGTTTTTTGGTGTCAGATCTGAGCTTCCATTTCCTACTTGTTGCACCATCATATCATAGTCGGATAATTCTATAACTGAGTTTGTGTGAGTTGTCAAGGTGTAGGGTTTCAATTGCAACAATGATTGATTAACCTTCAATCTTCCTTCAATCCTCTTCAGACATGAAACCTGCACATTCAAAGGGAGAAGAAAGGTTGCGCCATTTAATGGCTTGCATTGGTCAAACCTCGTGTTAGTGTTTCCACTTTCATAATGGAAATTTCAATGACTCAATGATAAATGGATGAATAATGAATCCACAATGTGATGCAACTCACCACCCTTTAATGACTTCCTTGAAGGATTAAAGTCATACACATCTCCTCAAGGCTTGGATTTTGCTTGCCTGAATTGGTTGAAGACCTACAAGGGTTAGATCTCACAATCAATACATGAAAACATAAACATGAACATACTCATATACATTTTGACATGATGTTTAGATCTTGAATCGTTGCACTTACTCCTCTAATGGTTTCTCTTGACTTTCTTGATAATGCTCTTAATAACAATTTCTTCAATAATTTTCAATTCTTTCTAGATAGTTTTCAAATGATGCAATAACTAGCTATTTATAGATGTTTATTCTAATTTCCTAACAATTAAATCTCAATGACTGACTTTGGATATTTGAAATTCAAATAATAAAATGTTGCCTCTACATATTCAAATTTGGAGCCAAAATAGGGGGACATAGGCACCTTGGGTGCCACTATCCCAACCCTATTTTGCAAGATACACAATGTTAGGAGAAAAATATTAAGTGAAATGCCACCTCTAAACTTTATAAGTTTGGGGCCAGATTAAGGGGACAAGGGTGCCGAGGTCCATACCCACTTTTTCAGGGTTTGAAAAGCCAAGGACAAAATATTGAATAAATGTTAAGTTTTCCACTTGCAATTTGTTGGTAAATGTTAAAATAGGCCACAAAAGGCATAATTTAGGAAATTAGGTATTTAATTAGGTCCATGCATTTAGGGGGAGGAAAACATAGTGTGAAATTGTCAGGGGTGACAATTTGTGACGCTACACCTACTAATATCTACTAGATTGACTCTATTAATTTGAATATTTTTATTCTAAGAAGTTACAAGTTAAAATACTATTTCATCTATAATCATAAGCCCAAACATTGCACAAACTCTTGTTTTTTTGTGAAAATTTCAACTTGTCTTCATAGGCGAGTTAAGAGTTTGAAACTATTATTTTGGGTTCTAGGTGTAAAAAATATAGCCACATCAAATATATCTTCACAAAGTTGTCCGAAAATACCTCAAAAAATGTTAGTCTAAAACATGGGCATCAGGTACACGTAATTGAATGTGTGTCACTTTATAATTGGTTGTTTCTTTTTAATGTGACTTATAAAATGAACAATTTTGTCTACTTTTTAAGAACAAATATAACCATAATAGTACTTTAACTTCATAAATAATAAGTAAAATCCAAAACAATTACATTTTTTAACAAGTCTAAATCATTTGATAGAAGAAATTTTAGACACACTATCAAAATTTATATATGATTATTCTTATATATGTAGTCTATATATTTTTTTGCTAGAATAAAATAAATCTTAATATTTGAAAGTCAAATGACCATTATTTGAAAAGAAATATTGACCATAGAATTTAGACCTTTTATACCACCATAATAACTATTGAATCACATGCTTCTACTAAATTCTCTTCCTAACATTTTGATATATTTGATATTTTTTTAGGTAATAAGTATGTCAAAGAGAACAAAAACTAATTGATAAAGATTGAATTACATTGATATTGATATATGCATGCAAAAAATACAACAAAAAAACATTTCACTAGATACATGAAAATGCAGCCATCACCCTCTTATTCTTCTATATGGTAATTATTTTTTAAAATTATTTTGTTACAATTTTATTATTATATTTTAATTTTACACATCTTCTTATAAATCATTTGCAATAATTTTTTTAAAATATATTCTACTTTAATGAAATACAAAAAGAACAATTTATATTTTATTATGTATCTCCACATTTTCCAAATGACACATATCCACGTACACAAATGGTCGTTATCATTCATTATTCTCATAAAGATATCAGCTTTAAAAGCTTTCACTTTGTTGAATGATTACAAGCCATTCAATGGAAACAATGATTTTTACCATTAAGTGGATTCACTTTTTAGGAGGATCCACCAAATCAAATCAATTAACTATTAGTCATTTACAATATTATTAACTCATAAATATAAAAATCTATATGTACCTATTTTCTAATATGTAAGTAAATTGATTAGACTTAATTTATTCTAGAATTTACTTTAAGGTTATGATTTGGAAGTCATCAAAATTTCAAACAATGTTGAAAAGGTCTAAGAGAAAAAAAAAATGTCTTTAAAGTAAACATCTAATTTAGATTTATATTGGTTGAAGGTTTTGGCTTTGTTCCTTGTAGGGTTGAGATTGAGTTTTTCTACCTGGATGAAATTGGTGTGGGTCATTTCGGGCGCGGTCCTATCCCCCAGGGAAATTAGTCTTTCCTCGCCCAAACCCCAACTCGACACAAATCTAAGCCAAGGCAATGTCTAAATGAGCCGCAAGGATGCGGGGGCCGCAAGGTCTGTATGTCGCCGCGGGGACACCTTGGGTCATCAAAAGAAAGATTTATATTTAATTAGGATAATAAAATTTAATCAAAATTGAATAAGATTTAGAAATAGGAGTTGAAAAAATAAATAATGAGAATTAGTGTTTATATGTATTTTTGAGATAATGATTTTTTAAAAGTTGAAGTATGTTGTGAGAGTGATGGAATTAGAGAATAGAATATTGAATAGTGATCAAAGAGATATAAAAGAATTATCTAGAAAGTGTTGTTGTTATGAATACAGCCATGTCATGTGGTCTAGTCTTAGATAAGCTCATCATATATGTATTAGTTCAAGTTGTGTAGTCTAGACTTTTGTTAATGTGGCATTCAAAGATCTATTCAACCTCATCTTCTAATTTAAAAAAAAAAATGGATTATTTTGAAAAACATAATAAAATTTACTTAAAGACGAAAAAAGAAGTACAATACTTATCTTGATGAAAGACAAGCTCCTAGATGATTTGACAAATAATAAATAACTTTAAAATATTTATAAATTTATGTCTTTAATTTGAATTGTTTATACATAAGACAATAAAATAACAATATCTTTTTTAATATAAAAAATATATATATAATATATTACCTAATCCACATAATAAAATAAACTAAATGACTAATCACAATGAAAAAAACCTAATAATAAAGGTAAATCTAAAACCAAAAAATCTATAATAACAATTGGCTAATAAAAAATGATCCACTATAAGCTTAATTTGAATTTAATTGGAACTAATATTGGTGAAAAATAATATAAAATAAAGAGGTTGGTTTCATCATTCTATTCCAACCAATATTTTAAAAACACGTGGTTTTATCCAACTCCTTAGAAAATCCAAAAATCTCTTTTAAAAATACAAATTAAAAAATAGGTATATAACACATTGTCATGTCAAAGGATTTTGGTACGTCATTTTTGAAAAATCCTACCAAAAGGAAATATAAAATGAAGAATTGGAATAAAATATAAGATCACTTACATATCATATTTTATTATTATTCAATATTTTTCATTGAAAGCCCATTCTTTGTTATATAGTTGGGGAGGGTTATCAACCCTCACAAATAATATTTTTCCTAAATATTACTTTTATCAAATTGTGGTAGGAGTTTAATAATCATGTTTCTATGGTATTTTTTTAAGTGCACCAAATTTTCTATATTTATAATTAATAGTTGTATATTTGATAATTAGAAATGGAAGTAAAATATATATTTTTTATTATTGTTCTTTATAAATGTTATTTGGATCATTTTATTAGAATGGTCAATATCAACAGTTTAAAAGGTTTCATTTTCTTATTTCTAGTTGTGGAGTTAGATAATTCTCAACCACCATTTGCTACTTCTCCCTATATCTTTCCTAGCATTGATACCTCTCATACTCTTTAATATGTTTGATCACTCAAACCCTAACCGTAGTTCATTCTTTAAGTCTATGTAATGCTCTTCAAACCTAAATCAAAACCCTAATCCCCAAATGAAAATCTTAGTTTCTCCCTCTCTTCACCACTTGCTTTTTTTTTGCATTCCACCCTTTCAAACCCTCCTAAAGCTAGTAAAAATGGTTCAAAACATTCAAACGAACAAAGGAACACCATTGAAGAGCCTATCAAAAACTAGAGAGAGGATGACTACCAACAACCTCCTATGAGAAGAAATTCAAGAGGTAAAGTGTTTGAATACTTCCTTCTTGATGATATTTTAGATATAATCTTGAATTGTAAATAAAGAATTATTGTCTTATTTTTCTTTGTGGAATTGCCACTTAACAACATTTTTATCATTGCTCCTAACAAAATTAGGAAACCAAGAGTTGGAACATATAAACCATTTGAGGCTTAGGTAAAGGATATATTTCCTATAAAGGTCTTTACAATAGTGGTTTACAATTTCACAGGAGGAAGCGATTTTGTGAAATCCAGATTTTTTAGAAATATAATGATTTAAGCCTTGAAAGTTCCATTTAAAGAATTTCAATTGAAGAGGGTTTGATCAAACTACCTTAAATCAAACCCCCTTAGATAGAACCTCGCTAGTTTTAAACCATACCTATAACAAGTCTCCTTTACACCTATCAAAATCTGATAAAACCACTTTTGATTTACCTTTTGGGGGATCAAATGAATTCATTAAAATTTATTTTGCAATGTAGTCCTTATTATAAGCTTCCCAAAAGTATAATTTTAAATAAATTTAATTTGATTATTATATTTATTTTTTATTTCTCAAGTGAATGTAGGTTTTCACGAAAATCAAGCTCTTTGTTGCACATGTGGAAAAATAGTAGATTATTAAAAAAAATTTAAAAATATTAGTGCACAGATATTGAAGTCCTTGATCAACAAAAAAAAATAAATTGAATTTCGATACATACAAAAAGTTACATTATACGGTCGGCTATGTCTGAATTATATATTGGTTTGAATTCAAAACTTGATTAAAAAGAAAAATATTCAATAAAAACTATCTAACCAAGTGGAAGCACTAGATATCAAGTTTCAAATCTAAATTCAAAAGAATTAGAATTTTATCCTTTATGGAAAAGAAGTTATGTTATCGGTGAGCATCACTTTTTAAAAATGTTGTTTTTGAAAAAACTAGTTTTCGAGGGAGATGGAAAGAAGTGCAATTTGATTCCAAATTTTTGAAAAAATACATTTAGAATCTATAGACAAAATTTCATGAAACTCTAGTTTGCATCATCTTCAAATTCCTCACGGTTTAAGCTATAGGTGCCCAAAGTGAAGATTTAGTTGAAAAAAATATTCTAGTGTCGGTTTGGCCAAAATTGTAAACCACTATGTGTGGGATCACCCTAATATATTTTTTATTTTTCTAACCATGACCAAGTTGTGCTTTATTATGGGACATCAATTATCTATGGTCATGTTAGTTACTTACAAGAATGGGATTTTGATTTCCATGAGGGTATCTACAAATATAACTACCCTATGTGGAAGGAATTTACATACTTAAGCTTATATTTCAAACCATATTTAAGAGATGTTGCTAGTTAACTAGGCATGTTCATCTTATCTGAAAATAAATTAGATAAATTTACTAGTTTAAGAGTCCAACCATGAGCATTTATTGAAATCGATCTAACATAATCCCTACCTAACACCATTAAATTGTTCAACCCTAGGTTTAAAAATTGACCAGTGTATAGCCTATTTGAATAAGACCAACATGTGCTTTTATTATTGTCAAGGACACTTAATTTAAGAGAATGTACAATACATAAATTAAAATCCTCACCATCACAAAATGCTAGGGGTGATGGTCATTTTCCATCTAACAACCCATCACAACCCTCTCAAGCTTCCTAACCTCCTCCCACTTCTAATCCTCCATCCTCCCAATATTAGGATTAAGTATACTATTCAACTTGCATATCCTAAGTTCTAATTGTTTGTAGATTATTAATTATGTATGCATATTCAAAGTTAATGGAGTGGGACAATGGAAAACCCATGTGAGAGTGGGGGCATATGTAATTTTTTACTATTCTTTAGGGATTTGGAAATAATATTTTTAATGAGGAATTAAACAAGGGCTTACATAATGGACTTGTAATGCATTTTCTATTATTAGCTGGCTATGGGATGTAATTAGTGCTTCATGGGGAGTGCTTGGTATTTGCATATACCAACTTGCATAATGGAATTCAAAGATGTTGTTGTGTAGAGTAATATTATATTTTTGAGGACACTCTCGAGTGAATTATGAGTCATTAGAATTTTTACAATGGTATTTTGGGACTTTGTTTGAGTCCATTGTATTTCCTTTTGATGGTTTTCTAAGCCTCCATGATTTTATATATTAAGTGATTGAGATGGAGGCATCATTCATTAATTTCTATAAGGTTATGATATATAATTTATTCTAGGATTGAAAAGAGTTGATCTTGATGGAAGGCATGAAGCTTGATATTGTATTGTAACATTAGCACTACTAGGAATACAATAGACTTACTGCTTAGGAGGGTGGGTTTTTCTTGAAAGGGTTTTCCAAGGTGTATCCATGCTAGTCTTATTTTTGTGTTTGATTCTATGTTATCTCTCATTCCCTATTTTCTATGATATTTACTTACTTAAATGCTAATAAAAATTCTATAGACTTGATTTTTGTCATACTCTCCTTGAAAGGTTAATGTTGAAATATGTAGATGCTTAAAATTATGTTCATTTTTTAGTTTAATTGCTAAGGATTTTGTAGGTACTTTTCCTTACAACCATCACACCCCTCTCTCTCTAGGTTTTCACTCCCTACCTCACACATTACCACTTGCCACCTCTCATATACCACCCTCGTATAATAATACCCTTTCTCTAGTCTCTATGGACCAACCCTCTAGAAAATATTCCTTTCCTACAAGTAGATCAACTTCGATAAAGGATTAAAAATGATCAATCATCACAAATAACTTAATGACTAGAATGATTTCTCTAATCTCGATTTAATGTTGGTCTCTCCACTCTCTACTAATGTCCTTCTCGATCATAGAAATTAAATGACCTAGATGTAGATCCCCTTCTAATCTCAACCCTCCTTTTCATCTTGAGATAGAATATTAGAACATTAATATGGAAAACCAATATGTCATCCTAATTGAGGAGGATGATGAGATTATATTCGCTTCCTAATGAATTATAAAATTATCTCTTAGACTAGATAGAATTAAGTTAAAAACATTATATTTCCATGGTATCCCAATGTGATTCTTCTTCAAGAAGTTAAGATGATTAAGGTAAGGTTTCTACTAGCCTTATATCACATTTGGAAAGAAGCTCACTTCTTTAACTCCAACAATACTTGTGGAAATGGTGGGTTTATTTTAGGAATTTACATTGGTTCTCTAAATATATACTCCTTAGGCTTCAACCCCTTGTGCACATATATTTGTGTGGATTCTCCTCCTCATTCATAATCACTTAATCAATTTTTATTTAACTTATTCTCCTAGTGAGCCTGTGGATGTACCCTAATTTTGCATTAGATAATGATAAACCTTTCCACAACCCACAATATTGTGTCCCACTTTTTGACCAAGTTGAACATTAATTTCAACATTTTTTTATAAAATTTTATTTTATGAAACCTATAACAACTAAACCATTAATAATTTGGAGATGATGTGAACTATTGACTTGTGAGGATTTGTGTGTAGATTGTAAATATATATATTTTAAAAAAATAGAAATAAATTGTGAATATTTTTATGTAACTTTTAATAACTTATTTTTTATAGTAAACTACATTTTTAATAAGTGACATTTATTTCGTTGCGCATAACCTTTTTATTGAAAGGATAAAATTATAATTTTTACAATATAGTTTTTTAATATCAAGATCTAGTGCATGGATATTTTTTCATAATTTTTTATTGCATAGTTTTTTTAATTAATTTATGAAGCCATAGTAATTATAATGAAGACATAGGTGTATGCCGTCACACATAAATTTTGTGTATGTATTGAAATTAATTTTTATTTTGTTTATGAAACAAGAACGTCAATACCTAGTGCACATTTATTTTTTAGATTTTTTCTCTATTTTTTAATTTTTTTGTGTGTGAAACAAATACCTTAATGTTTAGTGAAAAAATAACATTCACAAGAAATAAAATATAAATATAATAATAAAATTAAAAATATTTAAAATTATACTTTTTGGAAAGCTTATAATAAGAGCTACATACTTACAAAACATATTTTTCTAAACAAATTTATTTAATCCCTCAAAAGGTAAAGAAAAATTGTTTTTTTGCTAGCATTTTGATAAGTGCAAAGGAGACTCCATTATGGGTATGTTTTAAGACTAGAGGGGTTATATCCAAGGGGGTTTGATCGAAGGGGGTCTTATCTAACCCTCTTCAATTAAAACCATTTCGATGGAATCCCTCAAGGATTAAAGTATTAGTTTTTCTAAAAATATGTGATTTCAGGCAAAAATCAGGATGTTCCAAGTTTGGGACCCATTATTGTGGGATGACCCCTATCTAGATGGTTAAGGGATGTTTTATCATTTTAGAATATCAATATCATCATAGCTAGAAAACTATTTATAATCCCTCTCAAGTGGAACTTGATTCTTGAGTGCTCTATTGTAACTCTCTTGGAATTTGTTATCACATCCATGGTTAGTTTGAAAATAAAACACCCCACTAGTTAACTTGGTTGAATTGTGGGTCTAGTTCATTTTATGCACTTAATTGACTTGATCATGTATAACTATGCCCCACTCTTCAAATTAATATCTCTCCCTTGAGTTAGTTCATTGAACTAAAATTTTAAACTACTCTCTTCAATCATCACCCCATTCTTACTTCCTTTCAAATTATTGAAAACAAATCACCTCACTCATCCCTTTCCTTTAAGATAATTATCTCTCACCCTATTTAGCTTAATATTTTCCCTCTTTAATAATTTTATGGAATTCTAAACCTATTTCTCATACTATCTTCTTGAGAGACTATGATAGAATTTTTTCTTATAAGAGAAAAAGAACTAAAGGGTTAAATTACTAGAGGTAGATCCTTGTTAATATTTAACCTTATTGACATCACTATCAACAAGTTATCACCCACATAAAAGACAAGATCAACTAGTTGGAAGCCTATTAGGGAAAATGATATCAAATAATAGCTAGGTTAAATTGAATCAAGAATGGTGAAAAAGGCACCGAATTCTTCTTTGAGTTTCTTAGAGATAAATAAAAATGTGAACTATGTAATCTATCCAATGGAATGGTAATAATTTATATAATTATTTTTTGAGATATCATGAACACCTTCTATGAACATTATCAACAACTATTTTTTAACAATTTAGAGATGACCCATTATATGAAGAACTTGATACAATAATCAAGGATGTATCCTTTATAGAATTGATGAAGACCATGGCCATCACCTTCATAATATTTTATTGTTAAAGAGATTTATGCATTACTCAACATCAAGATTGATGAGAAAATTCTTAACACAAATGGTATCCTTTCCATATTTTCTATAAATATGTGGGAGAACATTAGACATGAATAGTTTTTGTTATGTATCTTTAATATTATGAAAAAGTTCATGGGTTATTTCATCAACCAAAGACTAATAAAACTCCTCCCAAAGAGAAATAATGAGGATATGGTAGTTAGTTGGAGAGCCACTGTTTTCATCAATACTTATTTAAAAAAATTCCATGGCTATTGCAATACATAAATGGGGTAGTGAACTAAGTGGAATTGATGTTTCACCCCCATGATCATCATCTAGATATAGTGAGTTCTAAGTGGACCATTCATGCTCATGAGAGATGGGTTCATGTGAACCATAATTTTTGAAATATAGGTCAATGATTTTCACTCAAAAATTATATAGTTGAATCTTAATAAAATATCATTGTTTGATACATTATAAAAATACCCACTAACGTGTGGGCAGTTGGGCAGGTGGCTTTCCACAAACAAAGTTGTGGAAAGTTAGTTTTGGAAATTGGGGATTATAATTGGACCCTTTGTCCTATTTTGGGTTGTTTGCAGGGCTTTGGATTAGCATATATTACTCAAGCAAAGGTATGTTTAAGGAAATAGTCATACACTTTCCACATATATAGTTGTGGAAAGAAAATATCTGCGGCTTCAAATAAAATCACACACCATAGGGACTAATACATAGAAGTTTGGTTGGCTTATATCATGACTGGTTATGCTGATGGGAAAGTGAATTTATGTTCGAAAATCAAGTTTGGAATCAGTGTGAACAATTTTTCAAAAGATGGATGGTGGGTGTGGTGCATTTGAATCTTTAAACATAAGTTAGGTGGCATGTGGCCACGTCATTATTGCCACATCATTAATTATAGAGTTGGGTTGATCTGACTCAAATAGTGTTCATTGGCTTCATCATATAACTGGTCTCATCAATTAATGTTCGATCGTACTAACCTAGTAAATTGGCAGTGAAAAATCTATTGGGAGATCAACAAATTGGTGACACATGTGAATGTATAGGATCGAATTTTCACCCCTTATGCAAATTCCCCTTTTTCCCTTCCTCACTTTAGAAAACCTAATTTGAAGTCTAAATTCCACATAAGCCTGATGCCTTCGTTCCACTTGGTGGTTGTTTTATGTGTCAACAGAGGAATAATTGTTAGGGATGCCCGCATGGTGTGTAGACGTCCGTGCGGCGTGCTTATGTCTCTGGAAGATTCCTATGTATGGAGCCTACAGAGGCATTACACTTCCCATTGGAGGTTGGTTTGTAATGCCCCCTTCAAATAACCAACCTGAATATGGTTGTTTTCTTCATTCTTTCATTTCATCTTCTAAGCATTCAGTTCATCTCTTTGCGTCCTTTAGCACACTTTCCAAGCATTCTAGCATTCACTTTCAACCTTCAAGCAACACTTTACACTCCATATCAGTAGCAACAACACTCTGTCAACTCTGTAGAGCAAGTGTGGAACAAACACCATTGCAGCAGGGGCTTGAGTCTTCTCATTGTCTCCTTGATTAGCTAGTGGGCTCTTGGTGGAGGTGGTAAGCTTTCTACTCCTCTCCTCTACGATTTGGTGGGTAACACCCTACTATTTTTGTAGTGCTTGTGTTCTTTACTTCATTTCCTTCTTTATCATATATTTCTCGATTGTTGCAAACTTGGCTATCTATGGAGGTGGAAACACCAAAACGGGGGTTTGATTGAGGTAGGCCCCTATACAACCACCCAAAAAATTTTCTCTTTATTGTGTGTAGGTGGACGTGCTACTTGGAGCTAGCTGGCGAACGAGTACCTCTGTGAGATTATTCTTGCCACCTTAACTCTTATGTATTTACTTTATCATATTCTTGCATATCTTGCCTACTTCATAGCTTTGCTTTGGATTTTTTGAAGTAATTAGCTGGGTCGTTAGTCTATTTTCTTGTGTTTAACCTTTTCTCTTTATTCCTCTAGTCGTATGGATGCCAACACACCTGAGAGATGCCAACGTGCCATGTTGTTGTCCCAAAACCGCGCTTTCATCCTTAGGCAGAGAGCTTCCTAAGGCACAATGTTGAACCCAAAAATTGACTCGCCTAGCCTTATCCTGAGTTTCGGGTTCGCAGAGTGGTTGAAGGACCTTATAGTCCTCATCATTCTCGTCTCGCACCTCCTAACACACCTTTAAGTTGAGGTAAGTTAGGGCAGCCTTGTGCTATTGGCTCTTCGTGACCTAGGGCCTTGAACGTGGTTGGTCCCCCCCTCTTACATTTTTGGTGAACCCGACGTAAACCATTTTGGTTCCGTTTTGTGATACTAAAAGTTCCTTTCCTCGTATTCTAGGAGTGTTGTAGGTGTGAGTGTTGTGAGGCTTTCGCCTTACAACCCAACCTATGACCCTAGTTGGTATAGTTGGAAGGTTCTGAAGGTGTTGCATAACAAAACCTTAATTGGGTCACCATCTTATCCTTTAACCTTTAGGGACTTTGTGAAAGTATCGTCTAGTGTGCGCAATGGCCTCTTTCTTGCATCAACCTATCCCCTCTGTGTAGCCTGTGGAAAGTGGTACTAGTATAATCTTCAATTCACAGGACTTGCCGATGGGTTTTAATAGGGAACCATCTCCTCTCTACATCCTTGTGCGAATCAACAGAAACATCGTAGCAAGTGTTCTCATTGATTCAACGTCTCAAGTAAACATAATAACTGAGGAGATCATGCTAATCAAATTCTTGTATAAATATGGGTACGATGCACCTGTGAGCACCATCTTCACGCATGACGGACTTTTTGTGCCCCCTTTGGGTAGTATTGTCCTATCAGTCTTGGTTGGGCCTAAATCTGTGAAGCTTCTGTTTGACATAATCCCTGGGTCTGAACTCTTTAGAGTGAAGTTGGGTATCCCTTGGTTAGTAGCTATGAATGTTGTACCCTCAGTTTTGCACAAATGTTTAAAATTTATCCATGGGGGTTCCATGCATGTAATTCATGACACTGGTTACAAACCACTAGTTGCTCGTGGTAGCTACTCCTTGGATTAATCCTGGCTTGCGCTCGTCGGTCCTCTCCCACTTAGGATGGATCTCCTACATCGAATGCATCAGAATTATAAGAAAGGGTGCCTAAGGCCGAAAGTGAGATACCCTCCATCACCTTATGTTGTTTCACATAGGGCTTGGCTAAAAGCTAACAGTGATGCCACCAAGGAATGTAGAAGGGAAGACGAGAAGCGGTCCTGAGATCCTCCTTCCTCTTATGCTATTCACCCTGATGCTTCCTCTTGACCCATTGAGGCACCATTGGATTCTGTTCCACGTTTGTGAGAGAATCCTATGGTGCCCGCCTGGTGAAAGCCCAAGCATCCCGCATTTGAACTTCCTATTTTGCCTATGAAGCCTAGGCCTGCTCAGTATAATAGGAAGAAAGGTCCTCGTAGAGAGTCCTTTATGTCTCGAACTTTGCGGCCTCCTACCGCTTATGCTCCAAAACTAGTAAAGGGGAAGAGGCCCATTGCCGAGGCACTTGAGTTGAATCCCCCCACTACTCCTCAACTTGCTCCTCCTACTCCCATTCAGGAGCCTGTTCCTCTACCAAAAACAACTATAGTGGACACTCCCATGGCTGAGCAGGAGCCTTTTGTTCCTTTGAAGCCTCATGCCTTCAGTTCAAAGAGTTGCAGAAACCTCCTTGCGCATGAGCATAAGCACCGGTGAAGGGTTCTTATAGTTGAGCAAGCCACCTTACAGAGGAAGGAAGAGGAGATGATTGCCCCTATATTAGGGCCTCTTGTCGTATCCTCCTCTCTCCTCCCCTCTACTTCTGTTCAAACTAGCTTTGGATCGCTTCTGGCTTTCGCTACGAGTGTGAATGCACTTGACCCCAAAAAGGTGCATGTGTTCATCACTCCTTCAGTGGATCCACCTTTGTTGATGTCACTTCCAGATGTCCAACCTTTCCCTAAGCCCATAGATATGATGAACACCTCGGTCATATCTACTGCGTTTATTTCCTCCTCCTCTTCCTCCACACTTCTTGCCTCGTCTGTGGGGAGTTCGCCTCCTCTGATGAGGTAGAAGGTAGAAAGTAGTTCTTCTAGCAATGGAGGATGTAAGAGGAGCCCAACTTCTCCAAAAGGTGGTCCCACACTGACTTGTTCTGTCCTAGTGACGAAACTAGTCCTGGCTTGTCTTGAGTTTGTCATCGCTCCTGAATCACTTGGTGAGCCTAGCGGTGAATCTCAGGTGCAACCTTCCCGTTCGTTGAGGTAAAACATGGAATTCTTGTGAAGTGTATGTTTAACTCTTTGGATGAGGTTCTGGCCTTGTCGGTGATCTTCATGAAATTGTTGACCTTAGCTGCATAGGAGCTCGGTGGAGAGGACCTTGTGGGGCCCTCTTCCTTAGCCCTTGTTGCAGGAGGGTCAGATGCTCCTCCTCTTAACATTCCACCACTGTAGGCTCATCCTCCTTCCCCCTACAACGATCTAGAGTGGGAAGCGGATGACCTCTTGGTCGATTGGTGTTAGGAGGAGGCCCCTTCTTTATCTTTAGATTAAATGTGTGTGTGTTGTGATGTGTTCCCCTGTGATCATGATATGTGTGCCTAGATGACCCTCGTCACCCCTATTGGTGCTTGGATACAAGCATGGTTTTTGTGTCATAAACCTTCTTCTATTTATATCATCATTTTTCCATGTTTGTGACTTTATTTTCGATAAATTGGGGACGATGCAAAGCGTTGGGGGCATTTAGGCTTCCCTTCCATGTTGACCCAATTTTTTATTTTTTACTTTGTCTTCTCATGCATTCTTCACATGGTATGATATAGTAGGGGGTTGATGATAGTTCATTTTATATACTATATATATTTAGGAGCAGTTCTAACCCTGAAATATCAGGCTACCCTTGTGCCCTTTGTTCGTGTTTACTTTTCTCTTTTGCTTTTCCTTTATCTTTCTCTCTTCTTTGCTTGAGTTGTCCCTCTCATGTGTGACAATGCCACTTCTTCAAAATTTTGATTTTCAGAAAATGCATTCATTTCCAACGAACCTTTTCTTAAGAATCTTCACAAACTTCTTTTCAAGAATCACATTCTTGACTTGAAACCCTAACAAAATGTGTTTCCTTCATCACGGGTTCGTAAAGAAAGAACTTGAAAACCTTCCTCTAAAGTGGGAACAACTTTGATCTTCCCATCGTGTGGGGGAATATTCTTCCTTTCGAATTCCTTGATGAAGTGAACATATTTCAAAAGGATTCCTTGATGATGAACCAATTCGAGGAAGAAAACACCTGCTTTCGAACAACACGTCCCTTGAGTGAACCCATTCTTCACGCTAGGGTTCCCAAGGGACCCCTTTGAAAGTATTCCAACTTGTTGACAGTTTGCAGAATTGTTTGCCTACTTTCCTGGATGGCCGCTTTCTGACATGTTCTATCTGTAGGTAAACATGTCACTTTTCAGGTGTGCCTGTGAAGCTTCTTTTTTACTCTACGGAGTTCGCTTTCCTGGGTTTCCTCGATGTGAGATATTGGGGGATACCTCCCTATAGGTTTGCAGGCCTGTAGGGTGCTTCCTTTGAGCTTCCTCCATGTGAGAGATCTTTGGGGTGGCTCCCCTACAGGTCTGCGGGTCAGTAGGGTGCTTTCTTGGGTTTCCTTCATGTGAGAGATCTTGAAGGACACCTTCCTTGTAGGTCTACGGGCCTATAGGGCACTTCCTTTGAGCTTCCTCCATGCAAGAGATCTTGGGGGTGGATCCCCTATAGGATTGCGGGTCTGTAGGGTGCTTTCATGGGTTTCCTTCATGCGAGATATCTTGAAGGACACCTTTCCTGTAGGTTTGCGGGTCTGTAGGGTGCTTTCCCAGCTTCCTCCATGTGAGAGATCTTAGGGGATGCCTCCTTGCAGGTCTGCAGGTCTGTAAGGCTCTTCTTTGGGTATCCTTCATGTGAGAGATCTTGGGGGACACCTTCCTTGCAGGTCTATGGGCCTATAAGGTGCTTTTCTAGGTATCCTCCATGTGAGCGATCTTGGGGGAAACCTTCCTTGTAGGTTTGTGGGCTTATGAGGCGCTTACTTATCGGGGCTTCCTTCATGTGAGAAATATTGGGGTTGCCTCCTTCCAGGTCTGTGGGCCTGTAAGACACTTTCATTCTTTAGCTTCATAGTTCTATGGGGCTATGAAGTCTTTAGCTTGTCCTGCACTCTCGAGTTCACCAGATTGTGGTCTGCTTCCTCGATAGTTTAGGTATACATTTCTAACTCTACTACTTCTTCGATCTACTTTATCGAAGCACTCATCAGTATTTGTGCTCGCTAAAGTGGGGGCAACATGTATAGGAGTGAATTTTCACCCCTTATGCAAATTTCCCTTTTGCCCTTACTTTAGAGAACCAAATCCAAAGGCTAAATTCCACATAAGCCCACTACCATCGTTCCACTTGGTGGTTTTTTTGTGTGTCGGTAGAGGAATAACTGTCAGGATGCCCGCGTAGAGTGAAAATGTCTATATGTCGCGCTTACATCCCTGGCAGATTCCTGCATCTGGAGCCTGTAGAGGTGTTACACTTCCCATTGGAGGTTGGTTTGTAACACCCCCTTCGGCTAACCGACTTGAATATGGTCGTTTTCTTCATTCTCTCCTTCAAATTCACTCTTCATTCTTTCATTTCATCTTCTAAGCATTTAGTTCATCTCTTTGCGTTCTTTAGCACACTTTCCAAGCATTCTAGCATTCACTTTCAACCTTCAAGCAACACTTTGCACTCCATAGCAGCAGCAACAACACTCCGTCAACTCCGTAGAGCAAGTGTGGAACAAACACCATTGTAGTAGGGGCTTGAGTCCTCTCATTTTCTCCTCCATTAGCTAGTGGGCTCTTAGTGGAGGTGGTAAGATTTATACTCCTCTCCTCAATTTTTGGTGGGTAGTACCCTACTATTTTTGTAGTGCTTTTGTGTTCTTTACTTCATTTCCTTCTTTATCACATATTTCTCCATTATGCAAACCTGGTTGTCCGTGGAGGTGGAAACACCAAAATGGGGGTCTGACTGAGGCAAGCCCCTATACAACCACCCAACAATTTTCCTCTTTATTGTGTGTAGGTGGACATGCTACTTGGAGCTAGCTGGCGAACAAGTACCTTTGTGAGATTATTCTTGCCACCTTAACTCTTGTGTATTTACTTTATCATATTCTTGCATATCTTGCCTACTTCATAGCTTTGTTTTGGCCCTTTGGAAGTAATTAGCTAGGTTGTTATTATGTTTTCTTGTGTTTAACCTTGTCTCTTTAGTCCTCTGGTCATACAGACGCCATCGTGCTTGAGAGACACCAGCGCACCACACTGTCATCTTGAAACCGCACTTTTCTCCTTGGGTAGAGATCTTTTTGAGGCACAGTGTTGAACCCAAAAACTGACTCGCCTAGCCCTATTCTGAGTTTCGAGTCTGTAGAGTGGTTGAAGGACCTTATAGTCCTCATCATTCTCATCCCCTCATCTCCTAACACCCCTTTAAGTTGAGGTAAGTTAGGGCAGCCTTGCGCTCTTGGCTCTCCATGACCTGGGGCCTTAAACGTGGTTGGTCCCCCTCTCTTATAGTGAATACTTATGGTAATTTGGATCCTCTAAGTTTGTGTTGGGATAATCATAATACAACTTGGTAATCATTTTAATCCGCACAAATGTAGAAGTTAATTATTATCTAGAAGGGGTTGGTCATTTCACAAGTTAAGATGTCCCATTTGGAGAGTTTGCAGGATGGCACATCATTACAAGAGGAAGGGAATTAGAATTGGAGGGGCTTTAAAACAACATAGTTAACAAAAAAATACATATATTTGTCAAGTAGGTGAATGTCAAAGCTTTCAAAGTTTATTGTGTTAATGTCAGCTAAGACTCTCATTTGCAATGATGTGGATACACCAATCATATTGGAGAGTGAGATGAGGCAAATGACGTTCCCAAGGGCAGTTATAGACCAAAGGCTTAAATGTATCCTTATCAATGATGATTTTCTCTCCTTGGCCATGGTGAAGATAATTTTGGGGAAAGGGTTTATGCAAGAAGGAGAGTTGTATTGGGCAAATACAAATATTGTGTCTAGATTCTGGCAATTTTATTGGACATAAGGGTGTCAAAGGTCGATGCAGAAAGGATTGTGAGGAAAATGTTCAAATAATATTTGTTGGGAGGCTTAAGGGAAATTTTGTATGCTACTACCCAAGGGTGGGTGTTTCCCGACCAAGAGATTTAGCGTTGCTTCGATTCCCAAGTGAGGTGGTCAAATATTACCCTTTTATTTTGGATTTGAAGGGCATGACTCTCGTGCATCATAGGAAAAATGTTGTTGTTGGGGTAAACTACCTGAAGAAAGTGCTACAAATCACTCTAGTTCAAGACTTCAATTGGGTTCCTACATTCAAGTCCTTTGTAGAAGAGCGTGGCTTCTTGTGAATTGGGTAGGCAGTAATGTGAAGTTTGGCCCTATCATCCCAAATTGTCTATGTTTGTAACCAATGTTATGTAGGTCAAGTTTGGCGTGGGTTTCCTTTAGGGTCATCAATCAGTCATAGTGTATGTAAAAGAATTAGTTGGTAGGGCCTTTTTGTATTTATCATATGATAATCCATAAGCATTGCACAGTTGGGGGTAGGGTGTTGATAAGGCCTAGCATATAGGTAGGAAAAATGGTGATACGAAGGCTATATCCAATGTAAATTTTTGATATATCAATATAATCTTACTCTTACAAATCTAAAAAAAACCCAAGTGCTAATGTTCGTTCTTATAACATTGTCATACCTAAATGAGCATGGATCCTTGGATGTCATTTAATTTTGGATAATCTTGTTCTATCTTGGGAGGTAGCTAAGTGGGCCCAACAACAATCTAGTCAAGATTCACTATTTTTCAATGTAGACTTTGACAAGGCCTATGATAGGATCATATGGACCTTTACTTGCACCATGCTATATTGGCTTGGTTTTGAACCCAAGATCATATATCACATCAATTTTTTAATTGAGGCTAGTTTTTTCTTAGGTCTGAATAATTCCCTCTCTCCTTAGTTAACCCTACAAACATTCATCAAAAAATTTTACCCTCTTTCTCTCTTTCTCTATGTTCTTTTTGTTGATTCTATTAGATACCTCTTCCAGCATTCCAACTTTCACAACATCATCCAAGGGATCTCTTTTTTGGTAACTATTATGTGATGAATTCCCACTTTTTTAATGATAACATGCTCTTCATTGAGAACAATTCTAAAGAGGTCATCAATGCCCTAGATGTTCATGATCTATTATGCTTGGAATTTATACAAAACATAATTTTTCATGAATTATACTTCTTCTCCTCTTGCAAAAATCCCTAAGGCATGGAATTTAATCAAACATTGGGTGATATCAAGATACTTGGGGAACCCTTTTGGCCTTAGTGTCACTCTTATTGACATGTGGAGATGGTTCAACAAATTAAATAATAAACTACTCTAATGGACAAACAAATTTCTATTAATGGTGGATTAAACTCAAATTTATAATAATATCCTTACTACCAACCAAATTTTTGTGTTTCCTCTTGCTAGCTACCCTATAAATCTTGATATAAGAAAATTACTAAAGATAATGATAAGTTTCTTATGGTCCAAATGGATCAAATAAAAAAGTATTCTTATATCATGTCCTAAAAACATTCAATTTAACCCAAAGATTAAGGAGAGTTAGGTACAATTGATCCCAACAATTGAGGAACATGTCTTCTTATCAAGTTGATCATTCATCCCATACATAGAGATACCCCATGGAAAATTTTGGCAATACACCTAACAAGGACTAACATTGCTTCTAAATCCCAATTCAATATCAATTGGAAGGACACGATTATCATGACACACTAATTGCATGTACACATGTGTCTCCATGCAATTCAACAATATATGGAGATATCAATAAGAGGTTTCCCCTAAATTCATTTGGTTTATCCACTCCTTAAGAGATGGTCTAAGATTTCACACTTCCTCTATGTGATGGAACTGTAATATACAATGAATGAACAATTTTTAGTTCTATATAAAAATATGTACTTGGTAAACATCTCTTCATAAAAGGCATTGAATTTATTTTATGGACCTTTAGAACCTATGCAACCTCTACGAATATATTCAAGGAAACTAAAGAAATTTTTTATTAATTCTTCATATAATCTTAAAACTCTTTCAAGGTTCACTATTTTGGCTCAACCATCTCTCTTGATCAATATTTTTTCCTTCTACAATAATAATTTCCCCAAGGATTGCAAATGACTAAATGGTAACAAATATGATAATGTTCCCTCTTAAATTTATGTGCAAACCCATGTTTCCCCCTCTCCTCTATAATCTAACTTAATGATAAAAGGAATTGATCTTTCTCCCACCTTAATTGAATCAAGCTTAGTGCAACAATTTGAAAGTCCAAAGCTCATCCACAATCTCATCCCACTATTAAGAAGTTATCCATCTTTAAGCTCCACATTGGTAATTTTTTCCAATTTCCTCCCAATATCCCTCTCATTTACTCTTTTTGACAAGAAGAAGAATTCATCAAGAACTATTTTTGGTTATATCCCTATGCTCAATATATTTATTCTTCTATATTTTCTATCATTCATGTTTCCTTCAAAAAATATGTGTTTTGGAAATATGCCATGTTGGGTGCAACTCTCTCTAAAACTTGTGCACATTTGAAAAATATTGACAAATGATTATTCATTATGTTTGGAAGGCTAGATGATTTTTTATTTTTATTAATTTAAGCTACCCTCTAGAATTGATTATTTTATCTATCTGCTCTAATCTTTATTGATAAATGAAAACGTTACTCACCTTAGGTAATAAACACTTAGAACACATACCAAGCTAACTAAACAACTTGAGAAAACCCTAGCTCAATTAAAATTTATAAAGAGAAAAAAAGAACTACTATCAAAGAAAGTTGAAAAAATGACCAAAGGTGTTTGACCTTTCCGAATTCAAGAAGTCTCCACATAATGGGGCAAATTGAACTATGCCAACTTTCAATAAATCATGGATATTCCCCACTATCAATTTCATGGTCAAGTGTGTTAATATCATTATGGGAAGTATAATAGAATATTTTGAATGGTAAACAAGTTATGCAATTGTTAGAAATCTAAAAAAACAGATATATAACCAAACATTTTTAAGAGAAATTATAAGCTACAAATTGTAAATGCATAAAAGAAAACTAATGATTCCAAGAGATACAAATTTCAATATGGCATAATTGCATTAATAATTTCTCCAAAAGAAGCTACAAGAATGGTGTATAAAATTTAATGAGATCCTTTCTTTTATAGGCAAGGTAGAGGAGGTAGGAATGTAAGAATGAATGACTGACTACCTCTCCAAAGGTGCAACACTTGTGAGCTCACTTGACAAGTGTGTGAGCAAGTGACAAGTATGTATGCAATAGGTCTCTCAATAGGTGAGTACATGTGTCTCAACCAAATGATGTGAGACAAAAATTTAAAAGTCCCTAAATGGATACTTAAATTGTGTGAATAACACTCTCCTAGGTAGGATAAAAGCTAAATAGATATATAATGGACCTCTATTTACACCAACATTAATTGTCCATGAATTCTTGTCACAAGATGCTTTGAATTAGGTTCATTATGTTGAAGATTTTGGTGCTTAACTCGCCTAATACTTTGTTCCATTTAATTTATAGATTTATTTAATAAAATACTAAGCATTGTACATATATAGTCTAGATACTACAAGTAAATCTTATATCATTTACATGATGCTAATTAAACTAGATATTGAATATACAATAAACCACCTTGAATTAATAGACAACGTAGACTAAATTAAAGTTATTCCTCTATGATTGTTTAAATTAATAGGTAATTCTTCTACAAATTTTTTGTTATAAGTTTATGTATAAATCTAAGTTATTTAGTATTATAAAGGGATCTATACTAACTATTAGTATATAAAAAAAATGTATTTATGTCAAGTGTTTTTTAGCCATATAATGTTGAAAAGTCATATCCTTGTACTTATTTTTTGATGTTTGTAGCATATGTCATTATTGACCACATTTTATATAATAATGGTTTATTGAACTATAGACTATATGTCATTATTAACCACACTTTATAAAAGTGAAATACATTATGTCAATAATTAACACTATAGAAAAAATATTGCCTCTAGCCATTTAATATTTTAGATGGATCTATTGCATCCGGTAATAATATATAATAAAACAATATGCCCTTGTATTTATTTATAGGTAATCTTTAGCCACATGAGTTCTTTCTTAGTTTTTAATTAAATAATCATTTTTTTTGTGGAACATTTTTGAAGAACTTTATAGAGTATGCCAATATTGACCACCTTTTATATAAGATTCTTATTAAACATTAGAACATTTATCATTATTGACCATACTTTACATGATGTGAAAGGAACCAAAGTTCATTATTTCATATATGTGTCTATTATTCCTTATTTTTTATGACATTATTGTTATTAATAATTATGCATATGGACTCCTTAATGATTCCACTTGCATATATGATAGAACAAGGAATGCATATTATTTCAGGTTAATAAGGAGTAATAATAGACACTCCTTGTTCTATCATAAGTTTATTGAAGATTTTAATCACACAAAAGTTTGGTTTCATTTCTCTCTTATTCTCTATCATTTCTTTTAATTCATTTTAAATTATCATTTCAACATTGTCATAATTTTTGTTATATTTTGGAACATTATTATGCTAGTGTTTCATCCTTTGTGCGTATAAAAAATAGATTTTCATTTAGGAATTTATGTTTTAAAGTAGTTTCATATGAGAATGTGTGACCTAAACTGAAGAACATTGCATAGATGTCAATACATCATGACCTAGTCTTGGTCAACAAGCTCTATCTTTTGGTGTCAAGTTTCTTTCTTGCTTCCATTTACATCTCTAGATTGTGTTTGTTAATTCTATACTCCATTTTTTTCATAAATTAGTATTTTATAACATGTCTCTCTTCCTCTTTCACTTAGTTTAAGTAGGAAAGGGAAAATTTATCTAGATATTGTATACACCTAAAATGGTCACATCACATAGTCTTGTAATCAAATAATATTTTTAATATTTAATTAAATCTTCAAATTCCATCTAGTATAAATAAATTTAAATAATTTGAAATATTGTTCCTTTTCATTTTGATTAAATTAAGTTTTTTGATAATCTTCTTTTTCATTTCTTAATTAATTAAATAAATATTATGATTTATTTATATTAATTATCATCTAATCTTGGCTTGGATATTTTATTCAAATAAAGATTAAATATTCCTCTCTTTTAATTATATTCTTCTAAATGTTCATTCATCATTAAATATTCTAAATATTTAATGTAATTCTTCTAATATCCATTCGCAATTAAATATTTCTAAATATTTAATTAATTCTTCTAAAGTCACATTACAATTAAATATTCCAAAATATTTAATTAAATCTTCCATAGTGCTAAAATCAAAAATCAAACTCAATAAATGAAATTAAATAAATTTATTTATTTAATAAATTTGGGGATTATCTTCAACAACCGTGAAACAAACTGCCAAAACAGAAAATTAAATTCCTTCTGTTCCTGTGTGAGCTTGTTCCCGTGGGTTGAAGACAGGCTTCCATTCTTCTCTCCAACCTTCCAACCTCTTCCATCTTCTTCTCAACCTCTCCATCTCTCACCATTCAAACTTACCAGACAACCTCACAGCCATTGATTCTTGCCAGCCAGGATTGTTCCTGCAAAAAGCTATAAAAAGGACTGTCGGGTCTTTGAAATCATATAGAAGCTTTCAACAGATAAACTATAGCCAAATTGCAAATAGCATAAGCCTTTTAGCATTCTCATTTCATAGCATAGCATAATATCATAGCATATCATGGCCAATCATCCACATAGTTTAGTTTCAATTTATAGCCCCTGTGTATAATCCACAGCCCCTGTGCATATCTGTTAGCATTCTCACCTCCACCAGCATATAGGATAGAGAAGCTTTATCACTTTGCATACTCATTCTGCAGATTGCCATTTGGAGAAGCCAAGCTTATACAATATGAGAGCAACAGCTTCGAACAAATCTTTGGAGATAGAGAAAGATAGAATGCCTCTGAAGAAGCTTCATTTGTTACTCTTTCAAATTAATTAGCTTTCCTTCAAGTTTAAAGTTCTATTATTTGTGTTTATTGTTTTCATTTTGATAACATATATTCTAATACACATTTTTTGCGCCCACCGTGGGGCTCTTCCCCCAATTCTCACATCTTTTTTTGCAGATTTTCTGACAGGTTACGGTCAAAAACAACGGATTAGCGCAAGAAACACGCTTCAGCAAAAGTTATACCCAGTACAGCGCCCGTGAAGACTTCTGCAGCGCTCGTGAAGAATCCTGCAACGCCCGTGAATACTACTACAACGCCCGTCAATACTACTTCAGCGCTCGTGAAGACTTCTGCAGCGCCCGTGAAGACTCCTGCAGCGCTCTCAAGGAATCCTGTAGCGCCTGTGAATACTTCTGCAGCGCCCGTGAAGACTACTGCAGCGCCCGTGAAGATTTCTGCAGCGCTCATGAAGACTCCTACAACGCTCTCAAGGAATCCTACATCACCCATGAAGACTTCTGCAGGGCCCGTAAAGAATCCTGCAACACCCGTGAAGACTGTTATAGCGCATTTTTAGAAAACCTGCAAACTGTAATTTGTAAGTTGAATACAGTTTAACTGAATCCGACGCAACCGCAGATAGTTAATAACTTTAAATTGGAATGAAGCAATCCTAGGGTAGACACATAATTAAAACAAAGCAATCCTAAGGTAGACACATAATTAAAACGAAGCAATCCTAGGGTAGACACTTCATTATTTCACTTTGGGACTAAAATGAACTCTATGTTTGTGTGAAGCAACATCTTCACTTAGCATAGCAAAATTTTATTTTGGGCTTAAAATTCAATCCTTGCTTGCTTTGTTTAAACGGTGATAGGCCTATGCTCTCCCCTTAACTGGGTGATCAAAATGCCAAACTCACCTATTTTACTTTATGCAATTTCCAGTTTTGTTAAAACCTTGTAGAGAGCCTGCTCTTGTGGGAAAAAGTACTCACCCAAGAGGAACGACTCAAGTGGGTTCAAGCCAAAGCCAGGCTATTCCACCCCACTCTAAAATTTAAAGCAAAATTGGGGAAACCCTCTTTTGACGGTAGTGTGCATTGATAACCATCCTCAAAGCCTTTGTTTTAAAGGTAGGGAGGTCTCTCGAGGGAGCCTATCATTTGCCGCACTGAACGGAAACCCTTACTACAAACCTAGTGTAGTATCTAACTTGTCAGTTTTCGAACGTCATAATAATCACAGTGCAGGGGAGGGAAGAATCTACCCCCAAGATACTCACCATATAACCGCCAAGGATTGTTTGCTCAGGGGATCTGGTATCCACTTTCGTCCCTCTGAGTACGCACCTGGAAAAGACAAAAACATGGGTGCCCTTTCGGGGGTGACATGGCTGTGTGAGTCGATGCAGTTCTAAGATGTGGGCTGTTGATTACTATGATGACCTACTTGAGTACTAAGAGTGAGTCTGTTTGATCTATTTATCATGTGTAAAACCCGTTAAAACAATTTTTGAAAAACATTTTGGTCATACACTTGATGTTTAGCATAGGACTTAAGACAACTATTCTACAAATTGTTTGATGTGTTTTCAATACACTAATTCAGATAAGATCATCCAAAACTCAAGATCACATTGATTACTCCCATGTTACGAGATTGGAAATCCACAACCTTTGTTAAGAAGTTCGTTCTCAAAAGAATAAAAAAGCCAAAGAAACCCCTTAGCTACAAGAAACTATTGAAGAAAAGACGATTCTTGTATCAAAGTCGAAAAGTTTTACTCAAATATAGAACCTTTCTTCATCGATATCATGATTGTGTTAGGGGCCTTTCTGATGATTATGCTATAGAACCTTTGTACTCACAAGCTTTCTTTCAAAGAAGAGCCCTTTCTCAAAGACACAACCATAGTCAACGTATTCATTTCAGTTATATTCCCCAACCTACAATTGAATATTCTACTCATCCAAATCAAATTTTGCAATAGAGAACTCAATCACATTAGGCATTTTTCACAAATCCATCCTTTTACGAAACTAGGATCAAACTTTATAAAGTGAAAAATCATCTTTTTCTTGATCTTTTGCTTAAATTCCCACCAACAGGATTTTCATCCTTTCAATTAGGGAACAACACAAGCTAAAGGTTAGAAATCTTTCAAGTCATAGAATTTTCATTCTATCCTGACTTTTATATCCATCACAAATTGCACTATTTCACTCTTTTGATCAAAAGTTAGTAGAATTTGGAACAAAACTTATGCCTGTTTCCACGAGATCTCGAAAACATATGGAAAAAGACGAAGGAGAAACTACCACAAGCAAAATGGGTGACCATACTAAGAAAGAAGAGGATACATTTAATGTTGACGAATTAACAGAAGAAAAGCTTCAAGAAGCAGAGCAAGATCCCCAATTCCATACTCTTATGGAAAGGATTTTAGAACGAAACAAAGAAAGATATTTTCTTTCATTAGCTAATCAAGGAGCTAAGTTACCTCACAATTTTGACATAGAAGGGATTAAGCAGAATCCTGAAACTCCTCCTACTGACTTTAGTGCCCTTACTCAACAGATAAAAGAATTACAAGGGAAAATAAAAGAGATGCAAGGGGGTACAACAAAGAAGTATGTTTTGGAAGACATATCTCCTTATCCATTTGATAGGAGTCTTCAAATGATCCCATTTCCAAAACATTGCGAGATTCCTAAATATGATAGGTACAATGGAAAAACTGATCCCATTGACCATGTGAGGGATTTCCGAAATATGAGTCTAGAATTTTCCTATGACGATACATACTTAATGCGATTATTTCCACAAAGTCTAGGTGTACAATCCATGGAGTGGCTTTCTAAGATCACTCCACCCATCAAAACCTTTGAGGAGTTAATAAATCAGTTTATCACACAATACGCCTACAACATTCAACACCAGATAACAATGCTTGATCTTTGTAAAGTGAAACAAAAAGTAGGAGAACCCTTCACTACATTCTTGCAAAGGTGGAGAAGGTTATTTGCACGATATTCCCATCCTATTCCTGAAAAGGAAAAGATGGATATCTTCATCAATAGCCTAGATCAAGAATTAAGCTATAGGCTTAATCTTCATTGCCCTCATAACTTTGAAAAATTGATTGAAAACACAATCACAATTGAAGGGGCCTTGGTTAAATGAGGAGTGATAAAACTTGATAATCCAAGTACATCAAACCAAAACAACAACGATAAAACAAGGTTTTGGAATAGAAACAAAAATGTTGTCAATGATGGTATAGTGGATGCAAATAATTTACGAACAAGACCATCTATCTTTAATCTATCAAGTGCTCCACGAAACAATCAACAAGCAAATACCAACCAACAAGGACAAAACTCCAATCAAGAAAGCATGACCAATCAAAATACCAATCAAAATCGTGGTAATTTCAATAACAATCTTGGCAATACCCAAACATCAAATCCGTCGAGACCTTCATTCTTCTCAAATCGGCAGAATTTTACCACTTTGGGTCAATCTCTTGAATCTGCTCTTAAGGAGCTTCTTGATAATAAGGTTATCACCTTACTCCCACAAAGAGATTATGAGCCATGAGTCAAACCACCATCATGGAATGACTTGTATTATTGCAATTATCATCAATGTAAAGGTCATTGTAACAATTCACAAGCTTTGAAAATCTAGTAACAAGATTTAATTGACAATGGCACCATTACAATTGAAGGACATCATACCAATGACGCATCATCAAGCATTCCAAAGATCCTTTACCAAACTATCAAAAGGGGAAACATCGACACAAAAAGCCAAAAGATACATAATGTTGAACACAATATATCCACATCTATGATGATTAGCTGTGCCAATGCTATCAAAAATCAAGGGAAAACAAGAATACCTACCGAAGTTAATGTGATCATTTAGAGGACACAAGCAAAGTTGCTTTTGGGTGCTGAAGTCATCTAAAACAACCATTCCGTCAATATAATCTGGTTGATCAATTGAGAAAAACATCAGCTCAAATCTCCATCCTTGAACTTCTCAAAATATCCCCCATACATAAGAATATTTTAGAAGAAGCTCTTGTAAACACCACTGTCGATACTGATTTGGATGTAAACAAATTTCAAGCCATGGTGGGACATTTGTCTTCCCCCACTTGTCTTTCATTTTCTAAAAAAGATGATGCCTCCATGACACATCCACATAATTCATCACTCTATCTTGAAGTCATGATCCATAAACACCGAATTAGATGTGTCTTAATAGATGGAGGAGCCGGTTTAAACATTTGTACCTTAAAGCTAATACATGCCTTGGGAATTTCAGAAAATTCTGTTAATCCACGAAGGAAAATAACTATCAAGGCATATGATGATGAAGAAAGAGCTTCTAAAGGATTAATATTGCTACCTATCAGAGTGGGACCTGTTGTGAAGAACACATTTTGTCAAGTTCTAGATCGGGATCTTTCTTATAACATACTTTTGGGTCGTCCATGGATTCATGATATGCAAGCAGTACCATCAACGTATCATCAATGCATCAAGTTTCCATATGATGGACAGGAAATAACTATACAAGCTGATTACAATAGTACCCAAACTTGTTCAAATCTTCGAGCAACTCAAGATACCTTTGTGCCACACAATAGGGAGGCTCTTGTTATTTCTTCTTCCCATCTACAAGGCCAATTGCAAGAACTGACAAAGAATCTTGATACTAAGTTAAATTTTAAAGATAAAGGAGTTGGTGAATATTCACTATCTCTTTCTACCTTACCTCCTTCTCCAAGGTCACATGGTTTGCCAACCTTATCAAATCAAAAGATTGCAACAACCTCTACATCCCAAGCTTTTGTGCCAATCACAAAGTTTGATGGAAAATTCATTAAATCCAACACCACCGAGGAAGAAGTTGAAGATAGGGACATATCCTAATTTGGCTATACAAAGATGAAGATGAATCTCTCTTGTACATTAAGTACCTACGTAATATGGTATAAACACTATCATGTAGAAAATCTGCTATGAAGGAAATGGTCCTATAGGAAAGAAGAGAAGGAATTGTGGAACCAATTCAACTATTTCAATACATCCAAGGATAAACAGACTGATATGGTGGAAGATAAAGAAGAATCTACTACGTTAAAGGCCAAATCAATTCATGAAGGAGGATCAATGCTAGATAAACCTCATGAATCAATTTTCCACCTGCGTAATAGTTCGATAATCGATTCTAATGAATATGAATGGGACAATTCATTTATAATGATGAATTTTGAGAGACAAACACATTGATAGCTCATACACAAATATGCACCTATTCTCATATAAGGAGAAGGTTCAAGGCCTCCACTTGATTATGTTTTACAAAGTGATCATGACTCAAGTGAGGACGATTCTGATTTTAATGAGATTGATGATCAACAGGAGAATACCATCATAGACCTTGTCTACCATGAAAATGATAACCACATCATGACTTTGACAGTTCAAGACTTTATCCAGCCTAATGATCCCATGCCTTTAGTTTATTTGGAACTTATTGATTGGGACAATGACGCGCCTATCCATATCCCTACATTCCATGATGATGAGGACATTATAAATTTCCTTTGTTCCTCTTAATGAAGAAACAATTGTTTCAATCCAAGAATTCTACCACGATTTTGATAAGGAGGGTGTCAAGTCCTTACTGCTAACAAATGAAATAAAGCGATGGATCTATTGGTGAAACCAAAATGGCGGTGGGTGATCAAAACAAAAGAAAAATAAAGCCATCCTAATGTAGTTGAAAACCCTTTTGAGGCAATCATGATGAGAAACTTGACACTCTTCCCAAGCATTATCACGAAAGATCTTCTATTTTGATCGAACCAACATAATCAATTAACATAAGTACAGCAGAGTAGCCAAAAATCTTGCAAATTGCAGTGTCATTAATAGTTGAAGAAGTCTTGAAATTCATGGAGTTATTGAAGGAGAATCAAATCAACTTTGCTTGGTCATATGCTGATATGCTAGGGTTAGATCCTAATCTGATAATGCATCATTTATCTATCAAGGCAGTAAAACCCTGAAGCAAAAACTCAAAAAAATGCATCCACATGTTGTGTTGTTGGTCAAAGAAGAATTAAAGAATCTTTTAGATGTTGGGTTGATTCGGACTATTGATTATGCAGAATGGATTTCCAATATTGTACCTGTTTCAAAGCCAGATGGAAGGATCAGAGTTTGTACAAATTTTAGAGATTTGAATAAGGCTTGTCCTAAAGATGACTTCCCTTTTCCCAACATAGATATGATTGTTGATTTAACTACTAGCCATGCAATGGTATTCATTAATGGATGGATTCTTTCTGATACAACCAGCATAGCATCGCACCGTGAGGATCAAGATAAACAACGCTCACATGCCCTTGGGGTACCTATTACCGGAATGTAATGCCATTTAATGTTAAATGTCGTAGCTACTTATCAAAGAGCAATGACGACAATTTTTCGTTTGACATATTTTACATTCATGGAAGATTACGCTTGATGATTTACTTGCTAAATTCACACACGAGAAGAACATTCAGGAAATCTTGTCAAAAATATTTTTACCGTATCGGAGAAGAAGTTCAATGTTCGACCTAATCCAAAGAAATGTGTCTTTGGCGTTACATCTGGAAAACTCCTAGGATACATTGTTTCAAAAAAGGGCATAGAGGTTGATCCAGAAAAAGTACAAGCTATAATGGACATGCCGCCACCACGAGATATCAGTCAGCTTCGATCATTGCAAGGACGACTACAGTCCATCAGGTGGTTTATAGCTCAACTGGCAGACAAAAGCTTGCCATTTACACATTTATTGCATAAAAATGTCCCATTTAAATGGGAAGACAAATGTGAAGCAGCATTCAATCAGATCAAGCAATATCTTATGAACCCACCAGTTTTAATTCCACCCATTCCAGGAGAGCCACTCATACTCTATATTTCAGCAACATAAGTATCCTTGGGAGCATTATTAGCACAAGAGGATTCTACAGGCAAAGAAAGGGCCATATAATTATAATGTTAACCTTAATAAGTCATGAATTAAACCACACTTTCATTGAAAAAGCTTGCCTCGTAGTGGTGTTTGCTTCTCAAAAGTTGTGACACTATATGTTGGCTCATACAGTTAAGTTGATAACCAAAATTGATCCACTAAAATACCTTTTAAGCAGAGCTACTTTAACAGGAAGACTTGCAAAATGGGTAATGGTCTTAAGTGAATTTGATATTCACTATGTAGATCGAAAATCTATTAAAGGACAGGTCATCACAGTTCAGTTGGCCGAAGCACCTTAAGAAGAAAATCCATCGCACATTGAGTTTCCCTCGACAGATGTCTTCAAGAACAATCCAAATCATGGACATTGTACTTTTGATGATCTTATACACAATATGGTTCAGGGGCAGGGATTCTCTTTATTACACCTGAAGGACATACCATTTCACAGTCATATCGGTTGATGTTTCCTTGCACAAATAACATAGCTGAATATGAGGCATTGCTCATAGGATTGAAGATAGCATTGGAATGGTAGATTATAGAGCTGCAAGTTTACGGTGATTCACAACTTGTCATTAATCAAATTAATGATGATTATCAAACTAAAGATGATAAGTTGCTACCTTACAAGAACATGGTGGATGATTATAAAAAGTATTTTGTGTCAATCAAGTTTTCACAAATCTCAAGGATTGATAATAAAGCTGCGGACGCAATGGCTACAATTGCTTCCTTATTACAACTATCAGAAGATCAAACGAAGCATGAATTCTTGGTGGAACAATTGTTTTCTCCCGCCTATGATCATCTTGAGACCCAAGTCATATGCCATTTAACCGGTTCTGATTCACCTTTATATGGTAAGACTTATACCCATTTGAAAGATAACATCTTACCTCCGGATTTATCTCAAAACCAAAAAAGGAACTTCATACGCCAATCATCTCGTTATACCTTAATTGTCGATATCCTTTATCGATGTGGTCTTGATGGTACACTCCTAAGATGTCTTGAACGTGACGAATCTGAAAAAGCCTTACAAGAGGTTCATGGTGGTATTTGTGGAACTCATTCAAGTGGTTTAACCTTAGCCAAGAAAATTGTCAGAATGGGATACTATTGGCCTACCATGGAGAAAGATTCTTTTACTTTTGTCAAGAAGTTTTCTAAATGTCAGATCCATGAGAATCTTATTCATGCACCTACATAGGAATTGCAACCTTTCACTCCGACATGGCCTTTTTCTCAGTGGGGACTAGATCTTGTTGGAAAAATTCATCCTTCATCATCAAATGGGCATAAATTCATCATCATAGCTACAAAGTATTTTAAAAAATGGATTGAAGCTGTTCCTCTGACAACTGTGACTGGTAAACAAATCTCTTCATTCATCTTAAATTACATCATTTGTCGATATGGAATTCCTAATTCTATCATCACTGATAATGGAAGGCCTTTCAAGAATCAGGATGTGGATGAACTTTGTGAAAGATTTCACATCCAACACATGTTCTCTACACCTTATTATCCACAAGGTAATGGTCAAGCAGAAGCTTCCAACAAAAAAATCTTGAAGATCTTGAAGAAGACAGTAAATGATGCCGGTCGTGATTGGCATGTCCAATTAAATCCAGCTTTGTGGGCATACAGAACCAGCATTCGCACACCAACAGGAGCTACCCCATATGCCTTGGTCTATGGAGCAGAAGTAATCTTACCACTAGAGGTTGAAATACCTTCGCTGAGAGTCTCACTCAAAGGATTGATAAGTGATGAGGACTACAGAGTATCTCGCCTACAAGAGCTAGAATTGTTAGATGAAAGACATCAACATGCAACTGACCATTTGAAGGGTTATCAACAGATTATGTCTCATAGTTACAATCACAGAGTTAAACCGCAAACATTTCAACTGGGTGACTTAGTCTTGAGAGAAAATCCACGTAATCAGCAAGATAGAGAAAAGAAAGGGAAATTTGAACCTAACTGGCTTGGTCCATTTGTCATCATTGCAGCATATGGTTCTAGTGCATATCATTTATCCACGTCAGAAGGGGACCTATTTGAAGAGCCGATCAATAGCATTCATCTGAAGAAATTTTATGTCTGAATCATAAAAAGTCCTGAAAAATCAAAAAAAAAATCATAAAAAGTCCTGAAAAAATAAAAATAAAAATCATAAAAAGTCCTGAAAAAATAAAAATAAAAAAATCATAAAAAGTCCTAAAAAAATCATAAACATTGGAAAAATCCTGAAAAAGTGCAATAAAAACAAGTGGTGAAAACCTGGTAAACAGGCGCTACTTGTGATCAAAATAGGCTCCTTCATCTATTAGATTATGTCTTGCATTCACTTTAGGTATCATTCATTCATATCTATCATCTATACATATCTTTCATATCCATATCATATGTCGGGAATCCTTATGTTTCATCATGGCTTGATGAAATTTGTACATATCCATATTCTTTAGGTTGTGTTTACACTGGGGGCAAAAGCTGAAATATAGACTAAACAAGAGATGGGCAATGAGCTTTTTGAACATCACAAACAGACACAAAACAGTTCGCCAAAACACAACAAACATTGCCGTATCAAATTAACCACAACATGCTTATTCAATGCCAATTGACATCAAAACAACATGATCCAAACAACTATCAAAACAAGAACATTAATGATGATAACCGCTGGACGCCAAAATCGACGATAACAAGTCTTTATGGGAAACTCTGCCCAAGGGGACCCCTTTATGCCAAATCGAAAGGGACTCCTCCGGATTTTAAAGAAGCCGGCTTCTTCTATATAATGGTTTTGGAAAGGGAAAAAGAAGCAGATATAATGAAACAAATATTAATCTAAGGCGATGCGCCAAAGCTTTTTGATAGGCACGATAAATCATAGACTCAAGGGCCTGAATGTCATTGATATGTTCCAAAACACCGGAAGCTTAAAGCAATAGCATAAACAGTTCATTTAATTGACATAAAACAGTATCGCATACATTCTTACTGCTAAGAAGAGTCATTAAGACATGATTTAGACCAGCAAGTTTGTGTTCAATATATAGAAGTCTCCTCAAATGAAATGCTTAAGACAATAAAAAGTACAGTTCACAGTTTAATCAAGACATAAAAAGCAGAAAGGCCGAACAATAGGCACAGTCTGAAAGTATCTTGCAAATAAACATGCAAAAGAGGCCTGGCGTCTCTTGCTAAAACCAGTATTCTTCCTGTCAAATCTTGGACCACTTTCCCTCAACAGAGGGAGTATATATAGCCGGAGAGCAAAATCCCACCGCCTGGAGAGTTGTAACAGAATGATTCCACAATCCCCCGTAATGATGCCCGGATAAGAATATTCCCAATGCCGTTATGAGAGCAGCCAATCAGGGGACATCATCCAGTTGGTTAGTTACAGGCGTGCCCCTTTGAAATGATGGCAGTGGTCCCAACCAGGCTTCGAAGCGACGAGTGTCGTCCACCGCCTTAGAGAACCATGGCGAGCAGCAGTCAATGACACCATCCCGCTAGGCCATCTCACAGCTTGCTTTGATAATCGATGTAAGGCACATGGCAGCAAACCGCGGCCCGAATGAAAACTCCTTCTCCAGTGACCGGGAGCTTGTGGAGAAGTGACACGTGTTCAGGGGACGAAGGCTACTTTGAAAACGGGGAAAGGCCGCATGAAAAGGGGGCGAAAGACGCGTGGCCGCGTTTCACAGCCCGTGGTGCTCTCGTCCCTGCTGTTGTTTTAAAAGCCGCGAACCACTGACACGTGAGCGAGGGTGGGCCCCGCTAGGAAATAAAGAAGGCCAATAGAAATCCTTCGCAGCCCACCGCAGCATACTCTACTCCTGCTAGGGAAAGATTGCGCAACACCGCCACGTATAGAGATGTGGGCCCCGTTTCGCAACCCGTAGGAAACATAAAGCAACAGAAAATGAAAAACCTCACAGGCGTGACACGTGGGTGCTCAGCGCAGCATCTCAAGAGCCAAAAGAGAAGCCGCTTGCCAAAGTTGCGAAGCGAGGAATGCACACCATGAACATGCAAGAAAAAAGGGGAACCCGAAGGGAGCTGAGTGGAATATTATTTCAACAGCTTTTGGTGACTAACAGGGGCGTTTCGGATAAGGAACGGAGAACCCAAAAACTCTCTGGTTCTGCAGACTAGAGCCTTCCTCTCTAGGGCAAATGGAGTTAGAGCTTTGAAAGTGCAGCCTGCAAAGGCACCCATTCAATTTCGGATGGCTTTGCCATGCTGCGCAAATTCTCTTGTGCTCCGCGGAGATCAATAGCTTCCTTATGAGGCAGCACCTCTGGCAGGCCAGCGCCTGCTTCTATGTGGAACAGCAGCTGAGAGAGTGGATGAATGATTGCCTCGATATCTGCTGCTGTTGGGGGGCTGCCGAGTTCCTTGAATGCCTCCGGATCGTTCTCCTTCTGCTCAATGATCTCGGTAATCTGCGCAGCCGTGGCAATAGTGTCATCCTCAAGAAATGGGGACGGTAATCCCAACCTGCCTAACTCAGAGAAACTCCCTCGAATGCCATCCAGCGCTTTGTTTAGAAAAGCCGCTGCTGCCTTAGTACGCTGGAAAGCGGAGTGGCAATGAATGAACCTATTTGTCGTTTGAGCTGCGGTGTCCCTATCTTCAATACCTGCCCCGGCGAGGATCTCGTCTGAGACCGAGTATAGCTTATTTAACAAGTCCCTAGCCTCAGGAACCTTTTCCAGGATGAAATGCGGGAACTGTTCCATTGTGTCATGGGCCTCCTGATTGAGTTTTAACGCCCTGTCGATGAACCGGAGGGTAGGCTGCAGATTTAGGCAGAAGGCTTTGATTTTCTCCCAGTGAGAAATGTACAATTGCCTGACCAGTGGGATGATATCCGGTTGGGTAGAGGCTGGTAGCAGGGAGGCCTTAAGCGAAGAAATCTCTGCGTCTCGTGAAATGAGAGCTTCGGCAAATTCTGCCTTCTTCTTCTTCTCAGATGTCCACAACGCTTCATAGTTGTTCATTTGTTTCTGCCAATTCTGTTCAGCTCTAGAGTGGTTAGCCGATTGCTCTTCTAATGAAGCTTTCGCTTCTCGGAGCTCATCCTCTAGCTTGGCCTTCGTTTCTCGGAGCTCCTCCTCCAGTCTATTTCACCTGACTCAATTTCAGATTCTCTCGGCTGATGTCGATCTTTAGGCGTCGATCTCTTTCGCTTCGCTACTATTCAACTCATATGAAAGCGTTTCAGTTCTTTTCTTCCATCGGGATTGCTCATATGTTTACTGGTTTTGATTCTCGCAGTTCATCGACGGGTCGGTCGTGGCTACCTCCGCCTTTGCAATTTCGCCTTGGAGCCTGTTCCTTTCATTCTCTGCTGTTAGCGCCCTTTCTGTCATTCAGGCGATATCCGCCTCTAAGGATTTCTCCTTTGCCTCTAGAAAATTCACCCTGTCCTTGGCTGCCTTGAGCTGTTCATCCTTCTTTTTCAACTGGCGACCAGTCTTTAGGAAATCGGAAGTGACCACCCGTTGTGTCTCCTCCATGATTTCGACTTTATCTTGTGGCCGGGCCATCTTCATGTCCAGTCCGACAGCATAAATATCATAGTCCTCTGGTTGCATTTCTCCCTGAGGCTTGTTTATCCTTGGGTACATAGTTGCAAACTTCAATTCTTGGCGGGCCTCGTCATACGAAGCCTGTACTCTCGGTTCGGCGGGGGCATTGTCATCCTTTGCCCTTCGTCGCCTCATTCTATTTGCGCGAGCCTCCTTCCCACAATCTATCTGTGCAATGAACTCAGCTGGTGATGAAACCAGCCCACCTACGAAAGGAACACCGGAAGGTAGGGCGTAGGGATAGGTAACTTTCATAGGCGCCGGCATTTGCTTCTTCTGGAGGGTGACAGTTTGCGGGGAAAAGTGTGGCACGTTCCATAGCTTAGCCTGGGGGGAGTCAGCCTGGCTGGATAATTGCAACGGCTGAACCGGAGATTCAGTCGTAAGGCCTGTTGGCCGAGGAAAAAGAGTCGCTGCCTGGGGCTCAGTTTGCTGTGGTGGGAAGGGATCTGTAAGCATCTCGGAAAAAGAGTGGGGGCCGATGGGAGGAA
>VDFB02084173.1:0-15280 GCA_007258455.2 Sequoia sempervirens | reverse complement strand
CTAGCATAGGAGGTGTTATAAGAGATTGAAAGGGAAATTTTGTGGCTGGTTACTCTGGGGGGATTGGCATCCAATGTTCTATGATTGTGGAAGCTAGAGAGCTACTAAAGGGCATCCAATTAGTTGTTACTATGGGGATTGAGAACCTTCATATCGAAGGTGATTCTAAGTATATTATTGGTGCTGTTAACTTTGGCAGATTACTAGGGTGGAGTACTAAAGACATTTTATTAAACATAAGGCTCTTCATGTCTAAGTTGAAGTTGAAGATTGCTACCCACATTTACCGGGTGGGCAATCAAGTGGCTAATGCTTTAGCCAACTCTGGCACACATTGGAAAATCTCTAAGTGTCGGTGTAATTTGGGGAACCTACCGCCAAGTATTCAAGGTTTAATCTTGAAGGAGCAAAGCCCTTACTTGATCCATGATAATAACTAATCATGTGTTTTTATGGGCTTTATGGGGGGTACACATTCTTGTCTTATAGGCTATGTTGACGGATGTAAATGTTGAGGTGTCCTACAAGTGGCAAAATTTAAATAATGGGGCAGAGTCCATTTTAAAAAAGGCCATCATGAGGAATTATGGCGAATACTTTGTGATTAAGGCCAGGCTGGGTCGTACCTTATGTAATCTCCTTTTGGGGATTGTGCTAAGCTATCGTATATCCATGAAGTTTTTTTATTTTAATTTTGATGTGACTAATAATTATGAGATCACGCTTGTAATTGGTTCTATCTTTTTTGTTATTTTGTCTCCTCTTCTAAAGGTCGGGATCTTAAGTGTTTCTAAATTTGGCCTCGCGGCCATCTTGCATTGGTTTCTGTGTAATAACAATGTGGAAGGCAAACCTTCCATTCCCATCATGTCCTGCTTACCTAGCCATAAGTGTTTGAAGATTTTCATTTATGAGTTTTCCAAGATTGCCTTTAGGGATTTATCTCCTCAAGCATGTGATCTATACATTGCTTTGATTGCCCAAGGCTACATTGTTTGGCTTAAAATCTTAAGTGTGTGGGTGACCTTTCACTTAACCAATTTCTCTAACCTTTTGCTCTCATGGGTTTTCTAGTTATTATGTGTGCAAAGTGGCATTATGGGTGGTAATAGGGTGCGAACGGAGCCCGACAACTGTGGTGAATTTTGCAAGGATCCATTGGTGCAACACATATGTGTTGAAGGCAGTTTGGCTTCCCTGATGGAGAGTCTGGTGGGTCACGACCCTAATTTATCTGCGCAGTTTGCTAACTCTTAGAAAGATAAAAAAGTGACCATGGGCGATATTTCCTCTGAAGTGAGCGAGGAAGTGATTGCACAGGTGATGGGGTTGCTGAGTACTGGTAAGAAGTACCTGAAGCATACTAAGGCCCAAGATAATGAAATTTTGAATGCTTTCTTTGTGGGGAATGAGAAGTCAGTTCGTAACCAATCAGTGTTTGAGAGAGAGGCTCTCCCACAGCCTTGGGACCAAGTCTGCCTCGCACTAATGAAGTACGTGACCCTGGAAGGTAGATACAAAACCTACTATTTCTATCACTTCCCTCTTTTAAATCACCTCTGAAACAAAATTTTGTTAAGCTTTCCTTTTTTCCTTCTTAAGGATTTAGAGAGCTCTATTGAAAATGCATTGAGGTTGTTGGCCTAAACCCTAAGGATAATCCTCCCCTGCCGCTCCACCAAGGCCTCATTATGAGGCTCTACCACTTCCATCTTGCGTTATGCCCGCCCAAACCCATTTGTGTTGTCCGTGTTGAGGAAATTGAACCTCCTATTCTGGCCAATATATCCTCGACCGAGTCCATAGGTCCCATCAGGAAAATCCATCCGATTTCTGCTGAAACTCATAAGCCTAAACCTGTTGCTAAGAAGCTTAAGGGGAATGCAGGAATTGCCTAGACTAGTGTTGCAGCTAGTCTCTATGAGCTCAAGTCGACCGCTGCCAAGATTGTTAGCAAACCTACCCCAAAGAAGAAAGTTAAGGATGATGCGAAGGGTTTGATGGAGCCTCTAACCAAGGACAACTGGGGTAAAAATGTTGTGGGTAGGGACTATAAGGGGGACACGATGGTCGCGGCTACGATGGTGATTGGTGACAATACCATCATCAAGAGGTCTGGTAGGTTGGCTAAGAATAACATGAAAGTGCAGGTTAATGACATGGATACGAAAGAGGAGTGGTCTAACAACAAATATTGCAAGGATGAGGGGGAGTCTGGGGAAGAGGAGGAGGAGTATGTTGGAGGGCCCCACACCATTCCTGATATTAGCAAAGTGCATAAGGAGAACTCGACATCCTAGTCCTTGGACCCTTTGGAGGTGGAGCAGTTGATACTACAAAGGCTACGGATTATGGGGAGGAGCTATGTGTGCTGTAAGAAAGAATGGAAAAGATGGACAAGAAATTCAGTGGGTTGACCTGTTTCACTATCAAGTTGGTCCACTATGTTACCAACACCCTTTCTTGTTGTGATGAAGGATGAAATGGACAAGAAGAATGTTGAAGAAGGCCAGGAATGGGTTAGGGATGATGTTGTTAATCTCTTTTCTATGAACTGGAAAAATGCCATTTAGTTTGTTGTTGTTGCATTGTATGTATGTCTGTTGTTGGTTTGTTGTATATGTTTTTTGTCTTGGTCTTTAATGTTTTTTAGACTTGATATTTTTTTGCCCTAGTGGCTCTCTGTGTAAAGGGTACAACACCCTATAAATGCTGCTTACCGTATCAAAAACATCCAATGGACCAAATATGTTTAAATAAATGATTTCTAATACTTTTTTAGCTCTATTGCTTCTAGTACAAAATGAAGGCTTGTTATATTTTCCAAACACACAGTGCTAACAATTTTTTTCCAAAAATCATCAACTAATTTTTTATTAAAAATGGTTTTAAGACCTTTTTCACTTATGTGACCCAAACATTGGTGCCACAAAATACATATATTTTTAGTCATAGTTACATTGGTAGAATTACAAAAACTAGAGGCAATGAGCTTAAACAAAGTCCCAATCCAATATCCTTTAACAATCACCAAGTTTCATGTTACCGACTTACAACTAGACTTTTCAAATGTCACATGAATTCCATAATCATTTAAACTGGATACAAAAAGTAAATTTCTTGTAAGACCTAGAATATGCAAAAAATGATCAAGGTTTTTAACCATTCCATCACTAAAATAAATTATACCTTTCCTTTACTAGTAATCTACTTGGTCCTATTATCTACGAGGAAAACCTCTCCATCATAAGTTGTATATGTAGTGTAGAGGAGGGAATTTTCCACCCTTGAGATAACAAGATCTCAAGGAGCAAATTGTCTCTCAACTACCTCAATTGACTCGGCTCAAGTGAATTGGAAATAGAAATGTTTTAAAACTAAAATCTAAGCCAAGTTTAACAATGAATGCAACTAGAAATCTCAAATAACTTGCGTATACAAAATGATAAAAATATTTAATCTATAGAAATAGAAAGTATAAAACATAAAAAATGTGGTACCAATTGGGTGAAGTCTTGGCCTTGGACGCTAGTGCGTCACAAGGACGTCTATGTACATGTGTTGTTACTTGTACGAATAAAGCCTAAAAACTATCAGAGTGAAGTCATTTGTCCGTTTACCCTATCCAACACCTGTACACATGGATATAGGGAAAAATGTTGGGGGTTGTATAGGGATTTGCCTCAATCAAACCCCCACTTTGGTTTTTCCACCTCCACGAACAACCAGACAAGATTGGATTTTGAATATCGGGTTGGTATTTGGTGGATGTATGAGATGTTAGAGATGAGATTCCACCTTACCATGTTGATGGCCTTGATGAAGAGGTGGGATGCAGACACCATGTCATTCCATCTCCCTATAAGGGAGATGACAATCACTTTGGTCGATGTCTACTGAATTTTGTGCCTCCCCATCTGCGGGGAAAGGATCTCACTAGATGAGTTGCAAACAACGTAAGATGTTTGTGATGGTCAACTTCACTATGTTGATCGGGTTGTGCCCACAGACATAATTAGGCACATATACCTATAATGTATGGAGCAGGGGTGAGTGGCGGTGCCCTTGGTGTGTCGCATTATGATTGTGATGGTGGCACTCTAAGTGGCCACAAATGAATGAGGCTACAACTTACATACAAGCCTCATTCGATACATCAAAGAGATGGAGGAGAGGAGGATCATATTTGCTTGTGGTCGACGCATATTGGCTCACTTATACCATGACCTCAAGTGGTATGTCCATTATGAGTCTTATAGATTAGATACTTGCATGCTCCTCCATGTGTGGGAGTTTGAGCACATCACCTATACACGGCCAATCGGCTTCCCCTGATAGATCACGAGTGACCTGCCACGAGCACACGCATATCCATTGGTGTGGAGTGGAGGTTTGGGGATTTATTATTCTAGAGGTAGATCATGGACCAACTAGGGGTCGACAATGTTGTCTAACAGCCCTATCGTGGTATGGATTGTTGGCCCATTGATAAGATGTAGTTGCCACGCATGCAACATGATCGATTCTTAGTCGACCACCACAACCACATCATAGTGTCATACTACTGGAGATAGACTACGAGATAGTATGGACAGGTGCAAATGGTTCCTCGTGCCATCCCCACATACATTAGGTCCTTTAGGAGTACTTTCAGAACTTGGGACCTTCTTCATACGACCATCGAGGACATGGTGTAGAGCGAGGAGGGTAGCAACGATGATGAAAATCCACTTATGTTGGACATTGATGATGACAAAGTGACAAATGGGTTCGGTAGGCAGTGGGAGACAACAAGTCCCACTCCTATTTTTCTTGAGGATGTCACCAGAGGGGACCCAAGCATTCAAGAGTCACATAGAGAGGGGCGCCCATAGGAGGTAGCAAAGGAGAGGCCTAGGAGGTAGTGAAGGGTATCCTCCCTAGTAGAAGTCCTTGTCATCTCAGTGCTCCCACCAATGGGAACCCATCCCAAGATTCCAACATCACTGAATACATAGATAGGGGTGCCCTCGACCATAACGATAGGGACACAAGGGGCCTCAAACAGCGAGGCCACACCCATGGATCCTAACTAGTGAGTTAGGGAGCCAAGTATGAGTTGATTTTTGATTTAGATATGCTTTTAGATTTATGATTATAGGATTATTATGATGATGTAGTGTCAATACATATATCCTTCTCTATGTTTGTAGTTTTCACATGAGAGTGGTTTGACTTCTTTGGTTGAGCACTAGCAAACTAGTGGTCCAAACTCAAGGTCCAGTCTTGGACATCTATCAGTCATAACAGATGATCGATAGGCACGTCTAGTTGTTAATCCTATGGCATCACTCAAGATAGAGTAAGAGGAGACTCGAGTGGAGCTCGCGCAGAGAGATTTCAAGCTTAGCACAGTGACAGGACAAAGAGATCAAAGGGCAGTGGAGCTTTGCACCATCCTTTCTAAGTGAGACCTCATTGTGACGAGGGCAAAGAGTGTTGAGCAGGAACGTGATGCCCTTTGAAGTGAGGTTGAAGAGTTCACGAGGGAGGTCAAGGCTGCATGGATCAGTTCCCCCATGAATCTTGATCATCCTCAAGTACGACAACTCATGGATGATGTGGCTACAACTAAGTAGAGGGAGGACACTTTGTGGGAGCAAATTGCTACCCAGAGAAACCAAATCGCAGGATTGAGGGGGAGTTGATGTGACTATGTACATTAGTATCAAGATTAGTCTCCCAATCTCAGTCTCATGTGTTAGTCTGACAACCACTATGCCTAGATCTAGATCCATGAGCACCAAAGGGATTTGGGACCCATGCTCCAAGTGGCTAGAGCTGAGAGATTGATATTGTATAGACATTTTTATGTAGACACAGATGATGTATATCATTTTTTAGATGTAAATAGTCATGTACATGTATACAAACATCACATTATGTCGTAGTGATGATGACATGTATACATTGAGACGTTTACTTACACACACACACACATATATATGTGAGAGATTTTGATTCGACTATGACTTGTGTTTTGATGATTGCTTTTGATTTCATGTATATTATAGATGCATGTTGATGTATGGTTAGATTAGATGTTATCGTGATTTAACTAAACACATGTAAAATATTTGCTTAATCAAATGCTATGATGATCTAATATGATATGATGATATAAATATTCATGAAAGTACAACATGATAAATTAATAAATGAAATATGTCAATTGATAAATGAAACATACTAATTAATAAAGATATTGCATATATATAAAGAAATAATTAATCTAATAATTAAGATAAATTAGGATTATTGGTTGACAATGCATATAATTCAAAATACACATGCCCTTGATTCCTATTTAAAAAAATTAACCATACATGTATGCATCATAACACAATGAACAAAGAGTGTGTTGATGAAGGGATGTCATGACACAATGTACTTTGATTCTGGAAAGAACAAAGTGTCAAGCCTATGACACATAAAATAACTCTATGCATAATATCGACATAAGTGCATAGCATTGATCGATTCTTTCAACGGTGCACCATTCATGTCAAAAAGACCATAGGCACCAAAACCATAAAGAAAGGTGATCATATATGAACCTAACCAATTAGGATTGAATTTCCACTTTTGGTCAGGTGACATGTTTATGTTTCTCTGGTTCTCATAAAGAACGAGATCACCAATGTTGAAAGTGTGAGAAAGAACATTTTGATTGTAATGGTTTGATAAATATTTTTGATAAGACTAAAGGTGCTCAAGGTTCTTTAATCAATGTTCATCAAGCAACTCAAGTTGATTTAGATGTGTGGCACAATAAGTGTCATCATCAATCAACCATCTAAGGGAAACTCGTAAAGATGGAATTTTAAGCTCTAAAGGCATAATAACATTGACACCATACACGAGGTTGTACAAATTAGTACCAGTAGTCGTACAAACACTCGTGTAGTAGGCCCACAATGCATAAGTCAATTGAGTATGCCAATATTTACCATGCTTGTTGACTGGCTTACACAAAATTTTCTAAATAATTTTATTTGACGGTTCAGCTTGGCCATTGGAATGAGGATAATAAGGTGTATAAAATCAATGTTGAATATGAAATTTCTCCAAAAATTGTTTTACCTCCTTGTTCTTAAATGATGTTTCATTATCAAAAACAAGGGTAGAAGGTAATACAAAATGAGAATTTGTGTTATTTAGAAGAAAGTTGTAGATTGCTCTGATTATTGATTGAAGTTAGACATTCAATGGATTACTTATGAGTCCAATTATCTCTCTTTATCTTATTTTCAAGCATCATATTATTGCCATTATTTACTATCGCTATTCGCCAAATTCCCTAAGGTATTTAATTCAATTGTGCCTTTATTCTCTTTCAATCATTATCAAATGAATTAAATAAATAATACATTTTATTTACCTTCACATGTTGGCTTTTCATTCTATCTATTTCATCTCTTTCATTGAGCATACGCTTAATCTCTGATTGTGATGTCATATCCTCCGTCTCGCAAGTTGATTTTAACTATTGTCCCCTAATTATCCTTTCAATTACGCTTAATACAATTAGTATTTTAGTCGGTCTCGTCTCAAAGCATAATTATTTTATTCACTAAAGTTCTTCATGTGAATTTTAATTCACTTCATTATTCCTAAAACTTCTTTTCCTCATGCATCTTTTCTGTGGTTCTTTGACTTGTCACATCGTCACATGTGACAACTTCATTTCTTGAGAATATCTATTCACTGCATTCTTTTCACTATTACAATTTAAAATTACCTTTATTCACTCAAAGATTTTCTCATCTCTCGTCGTATTGAAGAGCCCACTACAGTATTTTACTCATTTACTCACTTAACTGATTCATTGTTCACATGTTTAAATGGTTATAGCCAATCCAGCGCCTATCTTTTCATTCGCCTTGTTTGACATCGACATTGAATTTCTAAAATTGCCTTTCTATAATACCTTTTCTAAGTATTTAGTATTTCTGTTTTAGCAATTAGCGTCGCCATTTTTTTGTGCACTTCGATTTTGTTTGTCACTTTAGTTCATCTTCACCAGATCTAAAGACATAGTCAGTCTCTTATTTAATATTATTTAAAGAGCTGTCAGCGATAATACATATCAATCCAAATCAAGGGCCAACCAAGGAGTTTCAGTTGCAAGGGGGAAGGTATAATCATTTATCTTCATTTAACATTTTCCTCTTTGTATTTTCAAATTCCTTAGGCTAATCTTGCGGTGTTTCATTATGTTTTCCATTGCATTTTAATTGCTTAGAATAGGTTAAACATCTTGATATCATCAGCGTAAAAAATAGGCATGAATCGCCTCACCGCGTAGTGCAAATAGCGAATCGCCCATCAGCAAAGAAATCAAGCGTATGAATCGCCCCATCAGCGTAAAACAGGCGTAATCACCCCACCGCTGCAAACAGGGCGAATCACCCCATTGGCGATGTGTTCGGCAAAAATTTCGCGAACAACAACAACAAACGCGAAGTATAGGAACCCGCTTTGTGAGTCCCAGCCTAATCGGGCGCAAGCGTAAATGTGATATCAAGATGTTTAACCTATTCTAAGCAATTAAATGCAATAGGAAACATAATGAAACACCTCAAGATTAGCCTTCCAAGGAATTTGAAAAATACAAAGAGAAAAATACAACAAAGATAAATGGTTATACCTTCCTCCTTGCAGCTGAAACTCCTTGGTTGGCCCTTGATTTGGATTGATATGTATGCTCCTTGATGGCTCTTGATGTGGCTAAATTGAGGATTTGACTATGTGCTTGAATGCAAATGAAGATGGATGAAATTGATGGCTAAATGAGTGCACAAAATGGCAGCATTTAGTTGCAAAAATGGCTAAGTCTTCCAAATGCCTTAGAGGAAGGGGTATTTATAGAGAAACTTGAATTCTCTAGAGAATTCAATGGTTGGGATTTATCCAACAAGGCCAAGATGAAGGGATAAGGTGAGTTGAGGACTCACAAGCCCCCACATCTTGACATGTGGATTGTGAGATGGCTAAGAGGAGGTGAGGTATAAATGAGGTGGCCAAAAGGTACATGAGGTGGAGGAAGGACAAGTACCTTCCTGGGGGCACATCGGGGAGGATGGGAAGAATCTTGGTGAATAAAAGTGAATTTAACTACAATGATTGGAAGAATCTAGTGGATAAGATAATATTCCCAAAAAGTGAGAGTTTATCACATGTGACTTGGATGTGACAAGTCAAAGACATGTAAGATGCATGGGAAAAGGGGATTCTAGGAATAATAAAAGTGAATTAAAAATTCACATGGAGAAGAGAGGAGCCTAGGGTGAATAAAAAGGAATTAAAAATTCCTTGGGGGATGGGGAGAGTTGACTAAGGTACTAATTAGGTTTAACTAATTAGTAATTAGAGGATAATTAGGGGTTAATGAAGATTAGAAGCCAACTTGCAAAAGTTGGAGGATGTGACACATCCTAATCAAGGATTAGGCATGTGCACATCCCTACCCTAATGAAGAGATTAGGAGATGGATTAGGATTAGATGAAAATGACATGTGAGGAACTAAATAAATGTAATATTTATTTAATTTATTTGATGAAAAGAGGACTTAAGGAGGGTAAGGTATTTAATTATTAATTAAATACCTTAGGGATTTGGCAGAATTAAAGATATTAATTAAATAATAGCAAGATACTTAATTAACTAAAAATAAGATGAGTGTATTTGAATTTGGATAAATTAAGTGTCCAAATTTGATGTTCATGTAAGCAAAGTAGCTTCAACCCACTTTGTGAAATAATATGTTGTTGTTATGATGAAGGTGTGTCCCTTAGAAGAAGGGGGAGATATATTTATGATATTCAAACCCCATGTTTGAAAAGGCTAAGGAGAAGCTTGAGTACAGAGTTCTTGTGTAGTAGCTCGAATAAGATTGCTATGTTGCTAACATTGAGGACATTTCTTGATAAAGGCAAAGGAGTCTTGCTCCATTATTTTCCAATAATATCCCATGTGTATTAGCTTATGCACTAAGGATTTACCACCAAAATTTCATCCCTTAGAGCCTGAATGGGCTTCTTGAAGGGAAAAGGGTATCTCAACCTTAATAAGACATCAATGAAGAAGACCATTATAAGATTTGCAGTGAAGAATGTTAGATAGGATGATATAATGGGCTAAAATATTTTGTATCGGAGCATGGGTATTCTTACTCACATCATCCAGAAAGTTTCCAATATTTTGATAATTATAGATGTGAGAATACCATTCCCCTGAGCCTACATGTGCACACATAATACTATAAGTTTAGGTTTATTTGAGATGAAAAGAGAGCAAAGAATTTGGACCACAAAGTGGTACTCATCTATGCAATAGTTAGGGCATACAAGGGAGGAAACTCTTCCCATTGCATCCATGTGATGGTTTTCTCTTCTGGGAACACTGTCAATGGTATAGAAAGAAAAGTGACTAAGCAAAGATAATGCCAAATCTCGATACTGAGATAGCTTACACTGCTTAGTTCAATACATTCCCGTGATTTGATTTATTATTAATTCATAGTTCACCATGAATAAAAATGTGTTTAATTTCATAAGATATCGCAACACACAAGCCAACAATGAGGGCTTTATATTTAGCGATATTGTTTGTACAATGAAATTATAATCGAAAGGAAAGAGGAATTGCCTTTCCTTTGGGTGAAATGAGAACTACACCTGCTCCAAAACTTGTTTGACATATAGATCCATCAAAATACATTTCCCATATAGGATCATGATTCAAAGTAAACAAACTTTCATATGAGAATAGGTCTAGATTAGGAAAGATTGTAGGTGAGGGAGCTTTTGCCAAATGATCAATGACAACTTGACCTTTAATTGCTTTATGAGTGACAAACTTAAGATGGAACTTAAACAACAACACAACCCATTTCGCTAGCCTTCTAGAGAGATCGATTATAGAAAAAAAGGTGCTCAAGAAGATCTCTTTTAATGATTAAATGAATCTCTACATGGAAAAGATAATGCCTTAGCTTTTGCATCACAAAGACAAGAGCAAGACATTGTTTTTCCATTGCAAAGTAACAAGTTTCATAGTCAATTAAAACATGACTAATGTAGTAGACCACTCTTTCCTTACCAGGATTTTCATGCTGAGCTAGTAAAGTTGCTAAAGCATGAGGTAATGCTAAAATATACAGTAGAAAAGGTCTATCTTGCATAGCTGACATTAAGATGGGAGGATTGTCTAAGTAGCTCTTGATGGACTCAAACGCCTCTTGACACTTATCATCCCACCAAAAGTGCACATATTTCTTCAAAACACATGTGAATGGAAGGGTACAATCGACCAATTTAGACGAATCTATGAATTGCCTAAATATTCCCTTACAAATTATGAAGTTGAGATACATTCTTAGGTGGAGGCATGTTAAAGATGGTATCGGTCTTATTTATATCGATTACAATTCCATGATGAGAGACAACAAATCCCAGTAGTTTGTCAGCATCTACACCAAAGAGATGCTTAAGAGGATTTAATCTAATCTTATAGAGTTAAAGCCTTTCAAAGATAAGATGAAGATTCTTAATGTGATCTTGATGAGCCACACATTTAGCCAGTATGTCATCAATGTAATCTTCTAAGATCTTATGAATGAAATCATGAAAGATCAAATTCATCGAATGTTGATAGGTTGCTCTAGCATTCTTCAACCCAAATGGCATGACTACATAGTAGAAGGTACCCCAATGGGTTGTAAAGGTTATCTTATATTGATCTTTCAAATTAATAAGGATCTAATTATATCCATAGAAGTCATCCATAAAGGAAAGTAAGTCAAATCTACAAACATATCGATATTTGGTAACAAAAAATCATTTTTAAGAGAAGCCTTATTAAGATCACAAAAGTCAATGTAGACACAAATACAACCATCAAGTTTACTAATGGCTACAACATTTGAAATCCAAGGTGAATGTTCAATGGGATGGATAAAATCTACTTTTAAAAGCTTTTATATCCAACCTTGACTAACAAGGCCACCTTGAGATTCATTTTATGATTTTTTTTGCTTGATGGGTTGGCATCAGGACTTAGAATGATATTATGAACCACATTAGATGCATCAATACTAGGCATGTCCTCATATGACCAAGCGAAAATATTAGGATAATGGTACAAAAGATTAGAATGTGATCTAGATTCTTTTGAAGAAAGGCATTTCCTAATCTTAATTACATTTTCAGAAGACTTTGGATCCATGAGGACATTAGAAGTATCTCCTTTAAGGAGAGTACTATGATATTCAAGATGCAACATAGACATGTATTCACCATCATAAGATAAAGAAGCTTTCTCATCAAGACTCATAACAAATTCTCCAAAATATGCTTGACAATTTAAGAGATATGGGAATCAAAGCTTATGGCGATGAGAAGGGAGATTAAAATAGACACTTAAGGATTATTCCAAAGCTTCTTATGAAGAGAAAATGTCTATAGGAACTTCATTTGAGTCTACTTTGCTTTCAATATATTTTGGATGAACAAGTATAAAGGGAAGAATCTTGACACAAACCATGTTGACATTTAGCCATGGCTTTGCCTTAGATGTTGTGGGCCAGTATTAAAGTCTAGTCTTAAAGTCATTTGGATCAGCCTCTGAAGGTAATTTAATACCTTGTTCATCACACCCACAATCTTTACCTCCATAACCAAATTTAGAGAAAATACTAAATCCCAATCCATAATGTGATTGCAATTCCTCAGGAGGATCAATACAAAGAGAATAATCAATTTTATAAGTATCACCCTACTTTACAGAAGCATAATCATCCTACTTAATAGAGGCGAATGAGATTTTTGGAATATCTAAGTGGATTGGATATGATTTGTACTCCCTTATGTAAGATTCAATGAAGTCCAAAGAACCCTAATCATCACCCAAACATACATTCATTTTAGGAGAAGTAGAAGCAAACTCGGGACTTTCTTCTTTAGGAGGATCTTCTTTACGAACATTTTTATTAAGAGTATCTTTTACAAGAGATATTGCAAGAGTAGATGTTGGCATGTTGGAAGATAACAAAGGAATGTAATTCTAAAAGGTAGGTGTAACTGAGGCATGACCAGTTGTTTCCATTTGACATAAGTGCATAACATTATGGTCAGGCTTGACTATAACTATCTAATTGTCAACAACAAACTTAACAAAACCATAAAGGGTGTAAGAAAACACTCCTAAAGAATGAATCCAAGGTCTACCCAAGAGGAGATTGTATGATAAAGGTTCTGGCATGACGTATACTAGGATAGGAATGGTAATTGGTACTATCTTTAAGGGCAAGATAACAATGCCCAAATATTGTCGACTAGTGTGATCAAAACCATGAATAAACAAAGAAGATGCATCAAGAGAACTTGAATCAACTTTAACTTTAGGAAATAAATCAAGGCTACAAACATTGAGTATTGAACCGATATCAATGAGAGTTATCTAATGTTGAAGTTATTAACATAAATAATCATCATTAACGAATTTGCTTGATTTCACACTTCTGGAGGTGGGAGTTCATGTGGATAGAAAGTAGTATTTAGTGAATCCACTCAAATATGGTCTATTAATGCATTCACATCTATCTACCTCATAGAAGAAGGTAAAATAGTCTCTTGAAGAGATTCTTGAAGCATACCTTGATAAATGGGGGCAGTCTGAAGGAAATCCCAAAGTGAAATCTTAGCAGGAGTAACACAAAGTTGCTTGATAAGATCATACTCACTTTGTTAATCAACTAGAGATTGAGGTGCTTGAGGAAGGTCTAGTTGAGAAGGTGGTAAAGAAATGAATTGATCATTTTGTTTATTTCTTTTAGTATTATAAGTGTGTTATTGCATTATAAGAACAAGCTTTAAATTATGCAAACTTTGTATAAAGATCCTGAGAATCACCATTAAATGGAACACCACGAATAAAATGGACTCTCTTCAAATGACTAACTAGAGTTACGTAAATGATTGATCTCTTAGGCCTTTTGGGGGTAGCAGAGACTACAATCACATTCATGAACTTCTCGTCCTATAAGGAAGGAGATTCTAAGGGAAAAGTTTGTATAATTGGTCTTCGAACAAGAGGAGATTCCTCTAGGAAATCATTCAAGAATCCTCTAACACATCAAAATTCCGTTATGAGAAGACATTATCAAATGCATTGAATTATGACATGAGATTTTCATGTCGGGTTCACCAAAATGTAGAAGGAATTTTCCATGCTCAAGATAATGGGATATCAAGGAGTAATTTATCTCACAACTACCTCAATTGACCCGACTCAAGTGAACTGAAAATAGAAATGTTTTAAAATTGAAATCTAAGCTAAGTTTAACAATGCATACAACTAAAAGTTTCAAATAACTCATGTATACAAAATATTAAAAATATTTAATCTACATAAATAGAAAGTATAGAATATACAAAATGTGGTACCAATCGGGTGAAGTGTCGACCTTGGATGCTAGCACGCCATGAGGATGTTTGTGCACAAACACTGATGTCTATATGAATAAGGGCCAAAAACTATCAGAGTGAGGTTGTTTGTTTGTTTAACCTGTTCAACACATGCACACGTGGAGATGAGAAAAAATGTTGGGGGTTGTATAGGGTTTTGCCTCAATCAAACCCCTGCTTTGGTGTTTCCACCTCCATGGACAACCATACAAGATTTGAATGCATAAAAATAATATAGATTTGTGATAGAAAGAAGCCTTGTTGTGGAGGATAACCCCTATCACGATTTAAAAGACACTAGACGAGATCAATTAAGAACGATAATAAACGAGATTAATAAATGACAAGCAAGAGAGCATTACTAGTAGTTGCGGCCCTTCTCTTGAGATGATAGACATGATGAGATCGTGTGCAAGAGGAGTCCTTGCTACTATAACTATGAGATAATTTTGGTAGAGTTTTGCTAAGAGTGAGAAGTAAAGAGCTCCAAGTAAGAATGTTCCATGAATTCCTAAAAATGAGAAAGGAAGGAAATTTTTGTTCTTGGACTAAGTGAAATAGCCATTATGGTCATGTTTCAGCATTGGGACATGCATCACAAATGGTTTATATGGAATATTCTCATTTGAATCTCAAATTTTAGCGAGATTTGTGCATTGCGAAGATTTCTTCGCACTGCGCTACCATATGACCAATTTCCTTCAAAATTCAAACCATAGGCTACAAATTCTTCATCATTACAATTTATAAGATTAGAATCATGAAATATCAA
>VDFB02084172.1:0-17376 GCA_007258455.2 Sequoia sempervirens | reverse complement strand
TTTATCATGGCATCTTGTCACACTTGCTCTGAATTTGTCTCTTGAGAACTACAAGACTTTGCATCAATAATGAAAGACATCAAAGCAACATAACTCAAAAACTTGTTAGATGGATGACTCCCTTTGAAAGAGGTTTCCATGTTCCTATGTGTTCTTGTGCTTCTTGAAATGTTTGTGTAAGCCATTTAGACTTCCTAGCTATTTCAATTAGCACTAAGGTATTTTTTGTTATACTAAGACCTGATTGATTTGTAGTTGTATTATTGTATTTTGTTGATTGAACTTGGAACAACTTTTTTGATTTCATCAACCTCCATGGAAAGCTTAAAGAACCAATTTTTTTTATCAAATTTCACATCTCAAATCACTAACTTCTTTTGTTGTGATGAAACATGGATCTCTCAAGCCTTGGAACATAAATTTTATCTCACTAAGACACCCTTCAAGCTAAAGGGTTCAAACTTTGTCCCTTCCTTCTATGACACATGAATGTAAAAAATACTCTTAAACACATAAAAATTAGAAACATCAAGTTCTTCTCAAGTGAAAACTTCATTTAGAGTCTTGTCCTTCAACATCCTCACTACATGCCTTTTCCCAAAGAAACATGGGTAAATTTCCAAGTTGTGAATCATGGAATTTGTTGTCTCTATAATAAGCATGTTCTTCCTCTCTACAACCCAATTATGTTTAGTTGTAAGGCATAATAAACTCCCACTTAATCCTTGAATCTTTATAAAAGGCATCAAAATTCTTGGAGATACACTCACCTTCATTGTCAAACCTCGAAATCTTAATCTTCCTACCTATTGAATTTCCACAAGGGTTTTGAACTTTTAAAATTTCCCGAAGAACTCATCTTTGGTCTTTAGGTATTAAATCCAAAATTTTCTAGTGAATCATTAATGAATCAAACGTAGCATTTATGCATCCTAATAATCAAGTTGTTGATATAGGTCCACATACATCTAAATGAACCAGATAAAAAACCTCTCTTGATTTGTTCTCACTTGTAATAACCACCCTAGATTTTATTTTTTTGTTTGAAAAATATGTGAACTCAACGTACACATGACAATAAAGTTTTATTTTCTATTATTAAACTGATAAAGAGCATTATACTATTACATTACCAAATTCTTCCAAAATCATCTAAATGATAACTCATTCAATGCCCAACTAGGAAATACCTTGAATAAGTGGTTGCAAATAAAGTTGCAGGTTTGATATAGACATTTCTATTGATAAGAGGAGGATAAAATAAAACACAACTGTTGCAATACCCCAGATAACACTAAACAATAATGGTAATCACTACAAGTCGGTTCTTAATAGGGTGATACCATGAATAATAAGCAACTAGATGATGGAACAATTCTGCACACTTGATTTACAAATAGAAATAGGGATTGTTAGGGACTCTTATGACTATGACAACCTTTTTAGCTTACTAAAATACAAATGTAATGTATTCCAACGACTTACCCATGGTGAATAACCTCTTCAATGGTAAATTTGGGATAAAATAACACCGCAAGAACTATAACAACAACAAACCCGAGTTTAATATAAATGCAATAAGTACTCCAAAATAGTGGCAACAGTTTGGGTACCAAAATATTTAAGTTTTCAAGTATGTTCAAGGAGTCTTCTTTCTATACCAACAACTAGATACAACCTTACACCTTCAATAACTCATCAAACCTATACTTCAACAAGGTCACACTTGAAAAACACTCCAAAAACAACCTATTACGACCAAATAAAAATTATAGGTTTGAAAACATCATCCAACAAACAATCTATAGTAGGTACCAAGGCTATATGACCTCCTCAACTAAAATTTCATTGTAATTTAAATTGTGGTGTGCATAGCCTCAAACATTTTTAAACCCTATAAACAACCTTTCCCATCAAGGGAATAGTACAACCAATTAGGGCAACACCAAACCATTAGAATTGTATGGCCAACAAATAGGAAACTCCAAATCACCTCAAACTCATCAACAATCTTAGAAAAAGGCATCAAAGCCCCAAAAATCTGCACATCAAGAAACCATGTAAATTTTCATTTTTTTGAAACCCCAAAATCCAAAACTTCATGAATACTAATGTGATTCCTATGTGAAATCACTTTACCAGCTAGGGAGGATATTTCACCATCTAAATTAGTGATTTGATGAGGGTTTTTGTCTCCAATCAACCTTGGAAGAACTTTTGTGTTCACTCCAACAACATCCTGTTACCTATGCAAACTTGAATAATCCAAATGAGTATTCGAAATCGCTTTTGATAGCTTTTTAGAAAAGTATTTTTTTTTTCCTCACATACAAAAAGAAACATTTTTTCTTTGTTTGAAAAAACACTTTCTTTTCTTTTCTTTTTTAACTTTTGTCTACAGGGTTCCCCTCTTCCCCTGCCATCCAACTGAGGGACACCACACCTAAATCTCTATTCACCAAAGTACCACTCAAGTAAATATTATAGTGTTAACTTTATAACTTTAGTCTAATAATTTAAATAATCCAAACCACTTTGTGGAAAGCACCACCAAGGCACCGAAAATAGAAACTGATCGCACCAAGAAGTTGATGTCGAAGAATGATGTTAAGTGCCAAAAATAGGCACTTACTAAAAATAACAATGTTCTCCAAGAAATGTGGAGAATAACCCATATGGAAAAAAACACTATAAAGAGCATCACCATAAGCTGCAATTTTTGATGATAACTTGTTGATCATCAAACTCATCCTCACACATAAGATTTTTCATGGTTGAAACTTAAAGTAGGTACTTTGTTAATCTTAGAACATAAAGAACATCACATGAAGGCATGTAGAAAGATATAATTAAATTCCTTGTAATAGAATATGTAGCATCATCACCAAGCTCTATTTGTATACCTATATTTTGCTCCTAAAGTCTACTGAAAACCTTTTTAATGAAGGTCATGTCTCTTGAATCTTGATGCTACACTATCCACATACCACTCTACACTACAAATGATGTTAGTGGATAAGCATGACAATGTGGAGAAGGTTACCTCGAGCCTAGGTGAAAGTGCATCCACTAATAAAGCTTGTGCACTAGACCTAAAAACTACTTTTGTTGTTGTTACTTTCCCTTACCCTTTTTCTTCTTATGACACTTTATAAGCATAGTAATTGTTCTTGTGGAATTTGAAACACTTGATATGGATCAAGTCTTTCTTTCCCTACTAAGAAGAAATTGAGTCCTCATTTCCTTCCTTTCCCTTCCCAAGCCCTTTCAAGCCACTTTTTTAGATGAAATTATCTTGGCTATTGTGTTTGTGTCACTCATGCATGTGGTACTAAGCTTGTTCTTTAGTCACATCTTACAAGAAACATTCACACTCTAATATAGAATAATCAACGCATCATACATCTCCTTTGTTATCCTCTTCTCTATAGTGTGAGGAATTAAATAATCTAAGATGATTCACTTTTCTTTGGCCATAATTTCAAGCAACTGAATAGGATCGGTAGGAGGTACAACCATGGTGTCCATGTAGACCCAAATGTAAAATTCTTCAAATAGCATACACAATATGCCCTTCTAAGGTGTAAAATTGGAAGCACCCTCTATGTGATCACACTCTCTAAAACCAAGACTAATCATGTTTTCAACTGTTGTAATAGTAAAACTAAATAAATTAGCCAAAAATTAATGATATAAGCAACCTATCACAAGTACATATCAACACTCCAATCACTAGAGAAAATAGGGCATCATGGAGATGGAAGATTTTAGTTATTGTGCTTTGATGCCATGTTAAAATTCAAATCATGGTATGTAGAATTTACACAATGAATTAACTTGAGCCTTAAGTACATTCACTTAGTGTAGATTCTACACTTAGTGAATTAACTTGAAATTCTTAACTAAAATTTCAATAAAAACTACAACCCTAAGTGCATTCATGTGCAAACACACTTAGATGAAAGTATGAACACATAAGACCAATTTTTATTTATTATTATTCAACTAAAATTAGAATTATACATTAATTGTTGCTTTGTATTCATAAAAAACTATGCATGCATCAATTTGAGCACCCAAGTTCTCTTCAATAGACTTTTGGGCTATGTTACCAAGTTCTCCTATATAGGCCCATGTATGGCAAAAAATATGGTTCTGATACGGGTTTGAGTTCAGGACAGCCTTAGGTTCACTCAAATTTTGACCAAAAATCCTAAATGAGGGTTCCTATGTATCTACAATACAAGATACAATTTTTTAAAGCAATACAAATGAGGGTTCTCTTAGGGTGCAACATAGAATCTCTATAATATGTTCCACTTGAAATATAAAATCAAAAGAATGGAAAAAATTTGAACATAATAAACTTAAATACAATCCACCGAATTTTATTTTGAAAATTATATGTGTTAGAACATAATGCTATTAGGGGTCATACCCTTGTAACATTTATATATTGTTCTAATATAAGGTTATAAAACCTTATATATTATATGCTTATTAAGAATACCCCATTTTGAAATAATTATGTCTAACAACTATTAGATTATTATTTATGTATGATTGTTGGTTGTTGAATAGGTGTGACTAATATCCCTTCAAGTATTATGCCACCCTTTCTCCTATATTTTCCCTGTCATTTGAGAGTGGATGAATTTGGAGATATATAGGGGAGAGGGGCCCAAAGTAGGGCGAGAGCCTATACTAGGGATGAAAGTAGTCCCACATGGGCCCCACACTAGACTACCTTAATATGCAATTGTAAACCAGTTTTCACTCACAAATTCAACAAGGGTACTCGATTCACTGCATCGCCAAAATTGTATTGTAATCGGTTTACATTTGTCCTATACACAAATAATTAATCATAATCTTACATGTTAGAGAATATTCAAAGAATATCTGACACCACAAACATACAAGCCATATTGATTCTTACTGGCCCGTAGCTTTACAATTTGCACCCAAAATATAAAATTAGTATAACCCATGCTCCCCTATAATATCACCACTTGAATTAGCTCATGGCCACTATTTTAATACAAGTGCCATGAGGAGAACAACTATGAGGCAAGAATTTCCCATCACCAAATCCAATCGAACCCACCCCCTATCCCATTGTGCCATCAATACAACACTGAAAGGAAAATAAATCATTCATAACTATCCCATCTGTTAAATCCATTCACATGACAACTGGTTCAAACTCCTCTTTTTCCACCTGCAACCACCAAAACAATGGCAATAAGTCCACCAAAATTTCCTAACCAACAAACAAACACTGTGCACCATAAATACATACAAACTATGCAATTGAAGGCACCCAAACATATTTTCAAATTTGAAAAAGGAGGACCGAAATTAAAGACTCCATACCAAACAACATTGAACATATAAAGAGATTTTCAAATTCAAAATTGCATTTCCATTTACCATGTCTCACTTTCATATTATGTGCTATGTTTTCCTGGAGGAAGATGAATAAACATGACAAGAAGAAGCAACACCAGCAACACACTATCAACATTCAAGTACTCTACACAAACAAACTATTTATGTCTATGAATGCCAATCTGAAACTTCTCGTTTATGCCTATGAATTCCAATCTGTTCAATTCTATGCAAAATATTTTCACCATATGGTACATAACTTTTATTTTTCATATAAAATCTTCATGTCCCAATGACAATATGTTGTATGCGATGTTAATGTTTCTCAAAAAAACTCGTAACTCAACATCTGGGGTTTCAACTTACACTATTTGTGAATGTCCAAGAAGTTCTTTTTCATTTTTTGGGTTCTTTTTACATTCTCTATGCCTCCCAATATAGATCTGTTATATTCACTATAAAAGTTATGTCACCCACAAACCTGTAACTCAATATTTGGGGTTTCAACTTACACTATTTATGTATGTCAAGTCATTTAAGTTTGTTTGTTGGAGTTTTCTTATGCTCAATATGGTTGCCAATATAGATCAGTTATATGCATCGTAATTTTTTTTCGAGCACCACTCTATAACAATTATATCTGGGGTTTCAACTTTCTCCATTTATGAATGTCAAGTAATTTCAGTTCAATTCCTGGGTATTTGTTATGTTTTATATGCCTAGGTATATAAATCAGTTATTTGCACTATAAATGTTTCTCATCCACTACCCTTTGACTCAATATCAGGGGTTTCAACTTAACACTTTTTATGGATTTCAATGCATTTTAGTTCCTTACAATGTGATTGTTAAATCCTATGTATTTTTGCACAAGGCCGGGTCACTTTTTTGAATGACAATGTCATTGTTGCAACATATTCTTTCTAACTCACTATTTGGGATTTCAACATATACTGTTTATGATTGTGTATGAATTTCATACATCATCTATATGCCTGGGAATGCCAATATGTTCTATGATGTCTAAATGTTTCTTACACAAACTTGTAACTCAATATCACAATGTTTCATACTTAGTAACTGTTGATGAATGAGAATGAATTTCAGTTATCTACATTGTTAATTCCAATCAGCTTTATGGCATCACTCTGTCTTTAAGGGTGTTCAATGGTGGTTCTTATCATTATTTCAAATATGTCTCAATAATGTGTGTAGGTTCAATATAAAGTTGATATGAGGTCCAAGCCAATTAATACGAGAGCCACAAGAAGGTGGCATGCATGTAAAAGAGGGGTTACATTCCCCCCTGAAGAAGAACAAAATGTAGAAGCAGAGACAGTTGTGGTAGTTGTTGCTTCATCAAGCAGGAAAACGACAACATCACGACATTGGGAATTGACAATGAATGAAACAGTTAATCATCAAACAAATGACATGGTGGATAGCTAGCGTGAGGAACATAACGACGACCTAACTCTTCCCTCAGCCCCTACCCCACTGTTTTGGTTGGCAGATGGATCTATGAATATGGGTAATGACAGTCTAAGTCTTCCATCACCCCCTGCCCAACCGTCTTGGTTGGTAGAGGGAGCTATTGATGTGGGTAATGATGGTTTAAACCTTCACTCGGCCCCTACCCAACCATCTTGGTTGGTGGATGGAGCCAAAAAAATGGGTATTGTCTTGCAGTGCGAAGAAGAGCAAGGAACTTATTCATTTCCTTCTCCACCTTCCACATTTTCCATACCACAATTGCTAGATTACTATGCATATTTGAGCAAGGAAATAGAGCAGCAGAAGGAGGAAGACAAAGCTAAAAAGAAACAAGATAGAAAGGAGAGAGAGCAGAATAAGGAGCAAGAGATAGTTCAAAGGATACAAGATAGGAAGGAAAGAAATCAAAAGAGGGACCAAGACTGAGTTCAAAAGAAACAAGATAATAAGGAAAGGCAATAGAATATGGAGCAACAGAGGGTTCAAAAGAAACAAGATAGGAAGGAAAGAGAAATCAACTAGGCCCATAGGTCATTGTAGTGAGAAAGACATAAAAGCAGTCCTACAAACCCATTAGCACACAACCATGCCTTGTTTTGGGATATATTGAACATATACATCCCTCTATTTGGGGAGTTGAATTCCAATTTGAGTGTCAGCCCAAATGTAGGCTCCACTCCACTCTTCATTGCAAATAGTTGTTCAACACCGTTGCATGTAATTAGCACCCAATTTACAAATGCAAATGCAAATCATGTAAGGACAACTCATAACGCAGAAGTAGGAGATGAGAACACATTTCCAAATGTTTATCTTGGTATGATTGATTGATGTTGGGAGGGACCATCACTACAACTATATGAATGATTGGATACATTTTTTGATGTGTATTTCAGGCTGCAATATATAGTTCAATTGTTGGTTGTTTAATTTTGTTGTTAGGGACTGTAATACCCTGATATTAAGCACATAAATTTTCCCAACACGTCACCCTGCCACTTATGCATCAGACCCAATATTTTATTTTGAAAAAATTGAGCACCCCGCCACCTGTCAAGCACCATTTACTCTGACATGTCCAATATGGGCCCATTTTTCCCTCCACCCCAAAGTGGATCCCATCTGCCTCCTTAATCGACAAACAAATCTACATATAGCGGATCAGACGGTCATGTGTCCACGATAGCCTAGCCACTCTAAACGAACAGTTTAGAGCATTAATCGCTCACCCCCTCCTTCATTACCTCCATTGACCAACTTTCCTTACGCATCCCTTCACATTTACTCAAATTTTCAGGCATGTAAATCGGATATCAAGGTTCATTCAATGCTCTAAATTCTTGCATATCCCGCTCAGTCTCATTCCTTTTGTTTGCAAACATTCTCGACTATTCATTTGGTTACATAGCCATATCGGTTCAACTATGCATTAGAGAGGCTTCTTTTCACCAAAGCATTTTTAGTATTAAAGCATGTTGCATACACTGCTAAATTGTAAAGTATAATGATACATAGTTTAATACTTAAATGCTCTTCTAAAAAAGAAGTCTCTTCAATGCTCTAACCTCCAATGTCACTACAAATTTCTGCCCTATAATATGTAAATGTTGTTGCCAACATTATGCACATTCCTATATTTAAGATTTGATATCAAATGGATCTGTTTATTGGTTTATTAAATGGATATGTTTATGGGCCTACTTAGCAATATGATGTCCATGTTGGCAGTGTAGTGCAATTGCTTGTTAATGTAAGTTTGCTTAATTATATCGAATCTCTATTTATGGTGATTGCTTGATTGGGCTGAAATGTACAACACACTTCGCATAACTATTGCATGTATACAACATTATACATTGTTCAACCACTAGCAATATCACTTGAATCTTCATATAGTCATGTACACAGCACTAGCAACATCATTTACATGATATAGAATGTATAAATTGCAAGAATCTCTTATGTATAATATAATGGATTTGGTGATGGGACATTCTGGGCTCTTTGTTGTTCTCGTGCCATTAGATGTATGAAAATATTGGTAGTGATGTAATGCAAGTGGTGATATTATAGGGGAGTGTTGGTTATACTAATTTTATATTTTGGCTGCATGTTTTAATGCTACGAGCCATTAACAAGCAATGTGGCTTGTATGTTTGTGGTATCATATATGCTTTGAATATTCTATGACATGTAAGATTGCGAATAACTATTTGTGTATGGGACAAATATAAACCAATTATAAAACAATTTTGGCAGTACAGTGATTCAAGTACACTTATTGGATTGAGAGTTTGGGGTTTCGCATGGGCTTTCAATTGTGATGTAATCTTGTTTGGTATCCCCTTATTATTCAGTTATTCATTGCACAATAATGCAACCTACAATTTTCTTTGTATATTCCATTGTTAGTACAAAATATGGAAAGGGTTTGACTGGTTCTCTTTTGGAGGGTTTTCTGCCATGCACTTCTATTCGTCTTTTCTTCATTGCACAATCAATCATTGTACAGATACATATATATGTATGTACATAGATTACTGCATGTACAAACATAGTGGATGTCCATATGTATGTGCATGCACTAATCTATGAACATACATACCTACGTTCATATATATATGTATGTGCACAATAAATTTGTAGTTAATTTCAAGGGTTTACGCGGCTATGTGCAGGATCATCATGGAAAAAGTAAGTTCGTATGGTGAAAATTTAGAAAAATCGAGTTAGAAAATTGATGTGTAAATTTGAATAATTTATATATATTACTCAAAAATATGTAAGAATAAAATTTTAGAAAATTGAATGTAGTTTCTAAACTACTAGGTTTATTTTTTTTAAAAAATCTATTTGGTGAAAAATTTGAAATTTCAATGCAATAGTAATTTTAAATTTCAAGGAAAATAAGAAGTGTTTGTCTAACCACCCGTAAACCATAATGTAAATGATAATATTTTTTATAAGATTTTAGATAGAAGTAGAGGACTAATGTCTAGATGTGATGCATATTTTTTTGTAATTTTTTTTCCAAGTAAATAATTAATTATGAATTTTTTATTACAACTTTTAAAAAATATAAAAAATAATATGTCGGACCACCTTAACTTTGTCAAAACTTTATGAAATTCAATTTTTTAACTCTATAGTATGTGAAGGATAGAATGTGACACATGTTTCAGATTCAAAAAATGTAATGACTGCTTTGAAAGCTATAGATGTTTTTCTAATCAACCTATCAATTAGGACTTTCTAAGTCATAATTCAAATAGAAAAAATGAATAATAATTATTTATTAAATTAAAAAGTAAATCATAATTCTATATTTTAGGAAGTTAAGAATCTCTTGTAAAAACCCTTTTCATTTTCATCAATTTTGGTAATAAAAGTCATCAGCCACTACATACCCATCATATCACCAATTTTGGCCCATCATGATCCCACACATACCATGCCATGCACTTGTATTATTCTATTCTTCAGTGCACTTTTTTATTAAGTTGCATTGCATATAAATGTATGTGCATACTTTTGTACATATATGCATATTCTTACATATATGCATATACATATATATATACATATGTACACATATGCATATACATATATATATCGCATACATATATACATATAACATAAATATATATATATATATATATATATTTTTATATATATATATATATATTTATATATATATATGTATATATGTGCATATACATATTAAAAGCATAGGTGGCACGGTCATGTGGCGGGAAATTCAATGATGATATATTTTGGCTAACCATGAGAGGAAAGAAACATAAGAAATTAAACCCGTTAAAGACAGAGTGATGCTAGAAAGAAGCATTATTTTCCTTGAAAAATAAAGTGTGTTTAAGAACACAAAATTTTGAAGTGTTCATAAACACCCTAGATTCCATACACTTCATCAAGCACATTCTCCATGCACCAAGAAAGCCATAAAATTCCTTCAATTTAAGAAACACCAAAAAGATATGATCAAAATCAGCGAGACAACAAAATTCCATTTACTGACAGGAGACAGTGGTAGAGCCTTAGTGAGGTTAGAAACCTCACCTATATAGTATGGATTTTCTTGATGTTGTGTCTTGTTGCACTCACCTTTATCCTGCTTGCTGCAAGAACAAATGAAAGGAGGGATCAATCAATACATAAAGAATATTACACAAATGTAGGCAATGCTTAGCTTAATGCACAAAGAATATTACAAAACTGTATACCTTTCAATTGCAACTCACCATCAGTGAAGCTTGGAAGGAACAATGGGTTGGGTTGAACATCTATTTCTTTGCACATCGATGAAGCAGAGTGAGCAAGACACAAAATGACAAGGTGCCAGCCGAATATACCATAATCTATATGATATATAGACATATATATATACATACATATATACATACATATATACATACATATATACATATATACATACATATATATATATATACATACATACATACATACATATATAAGTATATATATATGTATGTATGTATAGATATATAGATATATATATATATATTCTGCCTCATCAATTCTAGCAATTCTATATTCTTGGTAAGCAAAATAATTCATGTAAGCAATTGTAAACAGTATCATGTAGAAACATGTGGACCTCCAAACATAGGGTGTATAGGACCCCCTTAATATGCAATTGTAAAACAATTTTCACCCACAAAGTCAACAAGGGTACTCGAATCACTATACCACCAAAATTGTATTATAATCCTTTTATATTTGTCCCAAATAGAAGTAGTTATTCGCAGTCTTACATGTCATAGAATATTCAAAGCACATCTAATACCACAAACATACAAGCCATATTGATTGTTAATGCTCGTAGCATTAAAACATGCAGCCAAAATATAAAATTAGTATAACCCACACTCCCTTTAAATATATGTTGTTGCTTATGCTCTTGCCTCCACTGCCTCCATGTAGAAATGAATATGGAAATGAGACGTGGTAAGGAAATTGGAAAAGATTGATAAATGCATTTTAGACGGAGAGTATAAGGAATGGAAGGTACAATGCATTTTTTATGGAGAGTGTAATTCTGCTGCTGCTTTTGCTATTGCCTCCACCCCACACTAAAAGAAGGTTATGCACTGTTCCTTCCTTTCCTTACACACTCCATCTAAAAGAACAACTTAATTTTTTATACACCTATTACTTGTTAATGGCCTATAGCATTAAAACATGCATCCAAAATATAAAATTTGTATAACCCACACTCCCCTATAATATCAGCACTTGCATTTCATCGCCGCCAATATTTTCATACATCCAATGGAATGAGAACAACAAAGAGCTAAGACTGTCCCACCACCAAATCCAATCGAACCCACCCCTTATCCCACTTTGCATAGCATACAACAAATTGGCATTCAAAGGCTTAAAGAATTAATAAAAAAGTGAAATTGTTCTTCTGTGATGGAAAGTGTAACGATGTTGTTGCTTATGGTCTTCCAACCACCCTGCATTAAAAGTAGTCTGACCATATCCCTTCACTATGCATTGTTTGTTTCATTCGTTAGACTCTCCATCTAAAAGAACTTCACTTTTTTATTTGGGGAGTTGAATGTATGCAGTTCCATGTAGATATGAATATGGAAATGAGGCTTTGGTAAATAGATATTGGAAAAGATTGAGAAATGCATTTTTGAATTTGTAAATCTCTAATGGTGGTTTGTTATAGAGTCTTTAATTTGTGTCCTCCTTTTTCAAATTTGAAAACTTGTTTGGATGCCTTCAATTGCAGAGATTGTATGTATTCATGGTGTGCAATCATTGTTTGCTTCTCGAGCGATTATGGTGGGTATAACACATTTTTTTTTGTGGTTGCATGTGGCAAAAGAGGAGAAGGCAACTATAGTTGTGTGTTGTAATCTGACTAGTGGAACACATGTGAAAGATTGATTTTCCATGAGTGTTGTGTTGGTGGGAAAATGGGACATATATAGATATGTATATATATATAGATACATACATACATACATACATATATATATGTATGTATGTATGTATGTATGTATGCATATATGTATATACATATATAATTTTCCACTGCCTTTAATATTTTGTTGTTATGCACAAACTTTGACTCTGCAATTTTCCTTTAATATTTTTTTGTTATACCCAAATACGATAATGGGTTAAGTTGTTTTAATTTCCATGTTTGGTAGTAACAATGAAATAAAGAAAGCATTTCACAAACAAAACTGTTGTGCATGGAAGAACAGACGAATACAATTGCATGGCATTCAAAAGCATAAAGAAATAAATTATGAAGTTAAGCGGATAAAAATGCACCGCCGCCATGGTCACAACAACTCATTTCAAAAGCGCATGTGGTGAGCATCCCTGGCAATGGTCATTCATTCCATCGGTTAGCCCCACCTAACGAAACAACTTAGCTTTTTGTTTTAGGGAGTTGAATGTCTGCACTTCCATGTAGATATAAATATTGAAGTGAGTCGTGGTAAATGGAAATTGGAAAATATGGAGATATGCATTTTTGAATTTGTAGATCTCTTTATATGTTCAATGCTAGTTTGGTATGGAGTCTTTAATTGCATGGCAGAATATCTTCGAATTGAAAACAAGTTAACTCATTTTCATATTTGGGAATACCAAAAAACTATCAAAGGAAAATTGCAGAGTGGAAGTTTCTGTAGTGTCGAACAAACGAATACAAGTGCATGGCAGATAACCCTCTAATTGTGAACCAATCAAACCCTTTCCATGTTTGGTAGTATGAATGAAATTAAAAAAAAAAATCGCAGACAAAAGAATTTTGCATGGAAGAACATAATAATACAATTGTATTTAAGTAATATCTCTCAAAAATGAAAAATGATTGATTCATACCACATATTTTAGTAATAATTACTATAAATATTATTGTACTATATATATATATATATATGTATATGTAATATATATTGTATATATATATATGTAATTATATATATATATGTATATATATATATGTAATATATATTTATATATATATATGTAATTATATATATATATATATGTATGGTATATAAATATTTAAATATATATATATATATATATGTGTATATGTATATATGTGGGGAGAGAGGAGAGAGAGAGGGAGTATATATATAAATATATAAATATAATTACATATATATATAATAACATATACATATATATATATATATATATATATATATATATAATTACATATACATATATATATATATATAAGAACATATATATATATATCATATTTGGGAATAACAAAAAAAAATCAAAGGCAATTTGCAAAGTTAAAGTTCGTGCAATGTTGAACACAGGAATAGAAGTGCATGCTAGAAAACCCTGTAATTGTGAACCAGTCAAACGCTTTCCATGTTTGGTATTAACAATGAAATTAAGAAAAGCATGGCAGAATATGTTCAAAATTACAAACAGTGCTACCATTTCCATATTTCAGATTGTCATGAGATTATTTTAAGCAAATTGCAGAGTAAAAGTTTGTGGAATGACGAACACATGAATAGAATACCAGTCAAGCTGTTTCCATATTCTGCAATGAGGAACACACGAATGCAAGTGCATGGCAGAAACACTCGAAATGATAAACATTATAACCCTATGAATAATAAAAATAGTTTAACCATTTCCGTATTTAGGAATAACAAAGAAATGTAAAAAAAGAAATTGCAGAGTTACAGTTTGTGGAATATCAAACACACAAATACAAAACCAGTCAAGCCCTTTCCATATTTAGTATAAGAAGTGTAATAGTAATGAAAAACTATTTCAAGCAGTCAAACCCACTTCATATTTTGTATAAGGAAGCAAAAATGAAAAGCACAATGCAGAGTAAACGCCGTGCAAATAAAAAACAACTAGCAGAATATGTTCGAAATTAAAACTAGTGCTACCATTTTTAGATTTCGGAATGACATGAGATTATTTAAAGAAAATTGCAAAGTTAAAGTATGTGCAATGAGGAACACATGAATGCAAGTGCATGGAAAAAACCCTCGAAATGATAAATATTATAACCCTATGAATAAGAAAAATAGTGTAACCATTTCCATATTTTGGAATAACAAAGAAATGTTATAAAAGAAATTGCAAAGTTAAAGTTTGTGGAATGGAAAACAAACTTATACAAAACCAGTCAAGCCCTTTCCATATTTTGTCGAAGAAGTCAAATAGTAATGAAAATCCATTTAAACCAGTAAAACCCATTTCATATTTCATATAAGGAAGCAACTATGAAAAGCACAATGTAGAGTAAACGTTGTGCAATGAAGAATGGGATAGTAGGAGTGCATGGATGAATATACAGGAAAAGAAAACCACTGAAACCCTCCCCACATTTCATTTTATGCATATCGTTGAAAGAAAAAAAATTGCAAATAATTTAAAAAAAAAAACTAAGTGCATGGCAAAATATCGTCGTATTCATTGAGACTGGTAGAGGTTGAGTGAGGTTATAAACCTCACCTAAAAGAGAAAGGGAGCTTTCGAGAGTGTAGATCCAAACGAAGAAGTGTGAAGAGCCGAACAATGAAGCGTGGAGAACTGAACAAGTTTTGTTGTGAAACGAAACGAACAGTCAAGAATGTTTGCAAACAAAAAGGAATGAGAGTCATGGATATATGAATTTACATTGAATGAACCTTTAATCGATTAATCAGGTTCGAGAGTCCACAAAACAAATGAGAATAAGCTGGTAAAAACAAAGGCGAATGAGATCTCACGGATACGCGAATGCGGCTTAATAACTGTCCCTGAATCCCCACTAACATGTCTGATTTCCGCGCAAATGCAAAGCATGTAAATGAAAGTTGGTCGCTGGAGGAAACAAAGGAGGAAATGAGCGTTTAATGCTCTAAATTGTTCATTCAAGGTGGTGAGGATGTCGTGGACACGTGGTCGTATGATCCAGTGTATGTAGATGTGCCTGCCGATTAAGGAGGCAGATGGGCTCCACTTTCAGGCGAAGGGAAAAATTGGCCCATTTTGGACACGTCGGCGTAAATGGTGCTTGGCAGGTGGCTCAGTGATAGATTTTTTTTTAAAGTATGGGCTGATGCACAAGTGGTAGACGTGGCAGGTAAATTTTTAAATTTTTTTGGTCCACGTGGACTGCCATGTGGACCTCCAAAGTTGACCCACCCTACTTTGGGCTCCTCTCCCCTAGTAAACTATTTTCCCCTTCTCATTGTCATTCAGTCAAATGGTGTGTAGTTGCATGCTTTAGAGCAAGGAATATATATTATACATTTCAAGCTTAAATTATTTCCATTCAATGCAATCAGGAAAATCTCCATTCAAGGTAACAATGATAATACTAGAAATCACACCTTCATGTGCAATGGGTACGCCGAAGACATATTAGTAATTTTATGTCAATTGTGGTTATAGTGAATATGAAACCTTTACTTTATTGTGGTTATAGAGTTTATCATTCTCCATAGAGTTGGGTTATTTTAAATTGAAGTACTTGTAATGGGAAATTTTAAATGATACATTAGTAAAGCACAAACAAAAATTGTTACTCGCGATGCATCAAAGAAAAGAGTATGATAGATTTAAATTAAAAGATAACATTTGCTACAAATATTGGTTATGCAGTTTATATTTGAGTAAAATGGGAGAAAATTTGTCGACCAGATTAAGGTGAGAAATCTGTATTTTTTGTGATGGAAAAAAAATCTAACATTCATATGGATTGAATCCTTGTTCAATGAATCCAAGAGGGTTGGATTCAAATAGGGTTGGAAATATTGATGAATACAATAAGTGGGAGACTTCTAATGAATCTGTCAACTCAACCTTCTAAGAGTTGTCCTTCTGGAGCCTCTTTCACAATCCATCCCACAAATTGGAATTTGGACCTATACCAAACTAAAATTAATTAAAAAATGAATATTTTTAAAAGAAACTTAATTGGATAGTTGGCAGATCTTTCTAATTCAAAAAAAAAAAAGATGTACTAGTATTATATAAGCTAATTTAAAGGAAAAACATAGTTAAATTTTATAATAAGGTTTGACCATACTCTTTTTATATTTCAGTTGACAAATTTATAAAGTTCTATTACACAGGGAAAATCTTAAAATCATTTAGCATGGCATCCCAAGGAAAGATAATTTTGATTAAATTGAAATAACAAAAACAAAAATACATGAAATATAGAATTGTAGTAGAAAACAAGATAAATTAAATATGAACTACATTTTTCACTTTTTCTCTCTTACTTAAAATTTAAAACAAGTGACCTTGTGAAAATTAAAAATCGGGAAACAATTTCTTTAGAAAATTGTAAAGAGTCACGATGTTCTCAAGTAACTTACCATCTCATACCACATACATGGAGAATCCATTGCATGTTGACATAAAGTGAAGTCCATAGCACAAAATAGGCACCTTGAAACAGAGGGAAGTGATGTCATTAGAAAGAACTTCATTCAATGGATA
>VDFB02084171.1:0-46101 GCA_007258455.2 Sequoia sempervirens | reverse complement strand
CCCTAGTATGGCTCAGATCTTTATGGAGGGGGCTCAGGAAATGGCGGATTTGGAGAAGGTTGCAGACAAGCTCCTGAACTCTATGAATTAGTGGTGGTCGGGCCCTGCTTCTTCTGTTTGCTGGTTGTTTGCTGGCTTCTTTGAGGCTTTTTGTTGCTGCCTGCTAATGCTGGTTTTATTTTCTCTGGCAGTTTTTTTTGTTTTTTGGACTGCTGTTTCGATCTTCTCCTATATTGTTACTTTGTGGTTTCGGGTCCCTGTAAAACCCGTTTATCCCCCTTTTATCAAAAACAAATGAAAAAACATATAGACATTGGGAAATGAACAAGATCAACAATTCAAGCTTACTACGGTTCATAATTACAAATATTAACCAAAAAGTAAAGAGAATCTTCTGAAGAAACCGTGTGAAAAGAAAAACAGATTATTGACGACAGGTGTGCAATTCCTGACCCTTAGAGGAGAAAGTAGGATTGGATTTTAACCATAAATATGAAATTGAAAATTCATTATCGAATAAGGATTTATCAACATTTATAAACTTCTTAAAAGAGTATTTCCTTTAAATTATCTCTACCTGTAAAACCGCCATAATCTATGGTAACACAAATATTATGGTTTTCCCAAATCAAGTAAAAGCAAACTTGATCATATCACAAACAGAAGGTATGACCTGCAAACCCTGAGACTGTATAGGTGTCAACTGCAACATCCCTTTCAACTTAAGCTTCTTTAGTATAGGCTCTGTGAACCTCGCGTCCTTAAGATCCTTAAGTGGAGAAGGAATCTGCTTGACTTCCACCAGAACATGCCACTTTTTCTGATGGCCTCATTTTTTATTCATCATGTTAACGATTACACTAGGTAGTTTCTACCCTCTTTTCACCATTTTTATTCTTCCAACGTGATATTACTGTTTGGATGCAACAACATTTTACATTTTTTGAACTTGGCAGTCTACAAGAAAAGATGGGCTAGTAAATATATTAATATTAAGTAGCAATTGCTGCGTAAGATGCAATGGGCGTGCTAATAGGTTTAATAGGAACATCTGTTAGCTAAAGGACATTTAAACTTACAATGGTATAAATAAATTCACATCAGCAAGGATAGACCTAATGGAAGTGCACATCCACATTTTACCAGTCCCAACTTACAATGGTGTAATTAAATACATGTTGTAGAGGATTACCATTTTGTACAGATCTGATTGAAGTGCATGTCCATATATTTTACAGTCCCTACTTAAAAATTGCAACAAAGTGGATCGTCACTAATTTTAGGCAAAACTCACTGTCCATTCCAGAGATGATTATATTTCTAGCAGTACCATCATTTGTATTAAAAAGCAAACTTGCATGGTTATCGTAGTGGCCTGCATAACAATGGGGATTTGGTTTTAATTTCTTTAATCTACATACATTGGGACATTCTTAGTTGAAAATCGTCCTTTCTAAACAAGAAGTATATGTTAAATGCCCTGGAAATTTGAATATGCAACATGATGTAAACAGAGTGCACTTTTTTATGAGCTCAAGCTCTGTGGGGTAAAAGATTTTGACCATATATAAAGGTAAAGTGGAAAAAATCCCTTTTCTCCACAGGGCAGTATGATGCACCCACAAGTCATACTAGCCAAGTTAGGACTTCAAGATCGTCTTTTTCTTTTTATCTCTTGCACCGAAAAATTCAAATTGCATTGTTACAGCATTTCTCAGTTTTCTAGAATGACTTACCTCTTGATTTGTGATTGATCTTGCTGATATCTAATCAAATCTTCCTTGCCCTTGGAATATACATAGACATAGGAGTTGTGCTCATAAAAAATCAATGGTCTTCTGATATAGAAAGACAAAAATTGGCTGAGAAGAAGGCAATCAAATTACAAGGATTTGACTCTGAAGTTCAATACAGGGAAGGGGGCAGACGAGGAAGCTGTAGTTCCTTATCTGAGTTACCTATACCGCATGCAATATCTTGGTAAAGCCAGGATGGCATACATAATATTCTCGATAATCTACATTTCCTAGTAAAATTTTCTCAATGCTCTAATGCCAAGTACAAATCATGCTCTATTCTCCTTCAAATTAATTTGATTTTTGTTGTGCTCGACTATGGCATTATCACAGGGTTCTTCCAGACGGAAGTAATAGCATTGAAGGAACAGTCATATGAATCTAAGCAAATAAAGTGTGAGATTATAAATTAAGTAGCTATAATATCTGCAGTGAAACATACAATCTTGCACAAGTTTTATTTGGTAACAATATAAGCATTGTAATCAATAAACTTCTCTACATAAAAAAATCCATTTCCTAAAATAAATTTGTCATCTCATTTTGCAGAATTGTGCTTTAACTTAACTATACAATATGGAACTATCATATTTGCAAAATTTAACTTGAACCTCTAGAGGAGAAGGGCCCAATCTTTGTGGACTATTGTTTAGCGCAATGCATTACAATTTTCTTGAGAAAAGGATTTAATAAGAGAACTCTTTTCCTTTGACATAGTTTCCATGTAGACTTGCACACTATGGGATAATATTAAGAAATATTATTGCACAATTGTTGGTAAACTTAAAATCACAATTGTATGGAAATGGATGTCGTACCATATACAAATACAATATCAGATACATATATGGCAAGTTTTCAAGATTCCCTAATACAGATACAGCTAGATACAACAATTATAGAACTACACATATATTCAATTGTTTTCAATCTAGGGTATAGAACATTATTAATAAAATATTAATTTATATTAGTATATTTATTATTTGGTTTTTATATTTTAGTTTATAATATATTTTTTGTTATACTATGTTTGTGTCCTTAGTGATATATGTGTGTAATTTTAAAAAAATTCACAAATTTTGTATGCTTTGCATAAGCCATAAACCCGACACAGCGCCAAAAGATGTGGTGCTTCATCAATGTATCAGATACAGCTCAAGTATAGGCTCATTTATAGATGCGATATTCATGTTTTATCCAAGAGTATCATATCTGTATCAATTACATACACAGATACGTGTATCTAAGCTGAGGAGGAGAAGTATCCACAATTTTGCTTGTAATTTATTAAATGATAATCATTCCCTCACTGGGAACCTTACCTATAGCTGAATTACCACTCACCTCTTGCCATTGAATTGTCCATCCACCATACTAATAAACATGATATCGGCATGTGTCCCTGCAACAAGAATCTTGGGAGCATTCTTATCTCAAGTAAGAAATGGGTGACTCGCTGCTTTCTTTCCCATTTTGCAATAATACTAAAGATTTCCTGACAGTTTCCATTGCCAAATCCATATGTTCCTGATATACCAAAAGCATATGTTAGAAAGCATCAAGCCCAAGCACCATAATTCTTGCACCCTGCAGACGAAAGTCGAGGAATATAACAATAAACATGTGACAGAGAAAAGTGCAACTTCTAGATATATGAAGTTGTTTATCTTAGTTTCAATGTATAAAATTTTCAAAGGTCGTGTTTTTTTATTAGAAAAAAAAGAAAGCACAAGTGCCAGTGGTAAAACAATATTAGACAAAAAACAGGGAGTAGAGACAAGATGGTCTTGCTGCAGTAAGAAGATGCAATGGTTTTAAAGGCAGTTAAGTGATGCAGACTATTGATACAAAAATGGTTTTAAAGGCAGTTAAGTGATGCAGACTATTGATACAAAAAACAAAACATACATTAAATCAGTTTATCATCATTCAGAGATTGATAAAATATGCTTGGCTACGGTCAAGTCAGCTACATGATGGTCAAACTATATTTCACTCTCAAAATTCACTGCGCCGCATCATAAGTTAGAATCTAACATCACTAATGAAGTCTGTATGATTGAGGGGAGCCAATAATTGGAAAGCAAATTTGTAAAAGGAAGAATTAGGTATGTTGATAATTAATTATATATTTTGAAATCCACCAAAAATTATGTTGTGCTTATACCCAATATGTCATTACAAGTGTGCTATGTAATTTACTTCATAGCAGCAGTAAGCTAACCACTTCAAACGTTTCTTATTCCAGCTCTTATAGTTGCTTCTCTGCAAGATGAAGACAAACAAATCACTCGATGAATACAGTCCATTTTAATATCAAGAAAACATATGGTCATAAAACTTATGAAGATTGCCATCTTGTTCGTGGAAATTAGAGAGAAATAAAAAATATTAAGAAATTTTCTTGGAAAAAGTGCAAAATCCATTCTGAAAATCATCTGAGAGATGCAAAAATTTATTATTGTAAATAAATAAGTCCTTATGTGCTGGTTCATTCTTGGTTTATTTTGTGTTCCAATGTGCAAAGTGATTGTGTGATACACTGGCTGATGGCAGCCACCATTTCATTGCACAAAATCTAATCGTTTTGTTGAAAATTCAAAAGCAATGCATGTAAAGTCTATTGAAGGAGAGAAATATTCAGAGATGGAAAATGGGTTAAGGCTCTTGTGGGGTTTCAAATTTCTCCTCGTGAGAGCTTAGATTATGTGCAAGGAATAAGATGCCATGCTTTTTTGTATTCTTTCTACCAAATGCTCTCTGGATGTTAGACAAGATGTTTACTTGTTTCAAAAATAGTGTTTGGGGAAAATTGTTAGGTTTTAAAGTTTACTCTTTCGGCTCTGCTTCATTGTATTGGTTTATGATTTGTACCTAAAAGATAATGATTGCACATGTATGTGTAATTACATATAATAGATAGATCAAAAGTAAATGTGTTTCAAATCTTACATTACGAGACATTTATCGTTGCACTGTCATTCATAGTGTGGTTTTACATGGCAGTTTTCATGTTGGTTTTAATAGTCATTTACATATTCTCCGAGTAACCAAGTAATCTCCAGAGTAATTTCTTCTTTTACTCTTGGGCAGTACACAAATGGATTTTCTCTCATCAAATTATCGAGTAATCACCAGTAGCTCGCAAAAAAACCACAAACTTGGCATGTTTGTGTGTGTATGTGCATGCAAACTTGGCATCCTGTGTTTGTATATAGATATGTATGTGTGCATAGTGTAGTCTTGAATATACACATACATAAATATCTACACGCATTTGCTAAGTATTTTCCGAGTATTTATGATGTGGATAGAATCATGGTAGAGGGGAGATAATATGATCTTTCTCTTGTAGCAAACCTTCAAACTAGTGAAAACCTTGGGACAATATATAGCCACTCTCACTTTGAGAAAGCCTTGACATTTCTTCTCTCATTCTTATAAGTTTTCATCCATCTGTTATCATGACATTTTGTAAAATGGTTTAGGAATAATAGGAGGATTATGAACCTTTTTAGTATCAAAAGGGGATTGAGTTGTCTCTTGTGAATAAATAGAAACCTTAGACTTTGTTGATGATTGAGGCTAATTTTAATTTTTTATTGACTAGAAGGTGCTAAAACTTGAGCTTGCAAGAATTTTTTCCTTTTTATAAGAAAATCACTTACCAAGAGGCCTTCTTGTTAACAATAAAAAATAATATTTAGTTTATTTAAATATATTGGTATCTAGAAAAAATTAGAAATAGGTGGAAAAAAATTAATATTTCTAGGTAGCTAAAATCCATCTCTGTCAAGACTCTATGATAAAACATTACACTTGAAAATTTTTCTAGGTTGTTCTTACATCAGACAAATTTTCAAAACATTAGAAATGATTTCTCACAAGAAAGATTGAAGGAGAGGTTTCAAAATGGAAGCTCCACCACCATTGGATAATCCAAGATCCAAGCATGTAAATAGTAGACCTAACCACAAATAACTTTGGGTTCATATTGAAGCACTATTTTAGCAAGCTGAACTATTTTAAATTTGCAAATAGTAGACCATCTTCCTAATTTGGGTCCCCTCCTAAATGCCTACCCTCAAACTTTAATCTCATGTTAAAACTACTTAAGAGGCAACCTCTCAAGACACATTTTAGAGAATACAATTAAGACACATATTAATATTTCCTAATTTGTTAACTCACTCTATTATTTTTTCATCTAATCTAAAACAAAAAATAGGATTCCACTGTTATCTAACTTACTCATCAAATAATGTAAACTAACTACAATATCAGTATAACCTTATATTTATAGTAATTATGTTTTAGTATATGATATCATTACATTCCATCAACCACAAATATTTAGTTTAGGCTGATAGATAGTTATTTGTATACATTATCTTAGATTAACCTACTCTAAGCACAAGGGTTCGCTTCTTCCCTTTATCAAAAGCGTTGTACCCTACATTGAAACGTGAGGTCGCCCCCTGAATTGAAACGTCACACTAAGCTTTATTAGAAGATGCCTCGGGATCTGTAGGAAAATCCAGTACTAGCGGTTTCATAAAGTAAAGTTGGAAACAGGAGATGGAAATTGGAGTTTGGCGGAACCTTCCCGATGAAATTGCGTTGAATATTATAGCAAGGCTGCTCCCACGAAGAACCCTTGTAAGATTGGCAACCGTGTGGAAAGAATAGAATGAAATGCTATCCTCATATGCTGCCATGCAGAGAGTTTATCCAAATATACATCATTCTTGCAGCTCTCTTTTTCTGTTTCAAGCAATTGTTAATAGGACGCGATACACATGGGTGCTAGAAGGAAATGGAGATTTTTACCTACTTAGGAATCAAGCCTATCACATAGACATAGCATGCAACACCATGTTCTGTTTACTTGATAATTATAAATATGGTGATAACTTTTATATCTGCGACGAAGAGAGAAGGGCATTGATACGCATCCCTCCATATGACAGCAGCCCTAGTTTTCATGGAAAAGCGTTTGATTCTTCCATCGAACAATTCATAATGGTGGTGGGCAATTACCCAGCCCGGGTTGAAGTCTATGACTCATCATCCAGGTCCTGGGATGCATTTGAATTAAGTTTTGAAGACTTACGTAAATATTCAGTTCGTGGGCAGGGAGTTTACTACAGAGGAAGATTTTACTGGTTGGAAAATAAATCCTGCAATGGAGGGGTTTTAGAATTGAATCTTTCCAAGAAACGCTGGAGAAAAATTTCAACCCCTCAAGATTATACATACCAAAATTTTGAGGATAGGGTTTTAAACACCTTCCCGAAAATTACTACTAAGTTTTGGGAATTAGCTGGGAGTGATGTTGGTCAATTAGTTTTGGTTGACAAGAAGTGCGGGGTTATGTGGAAATTAGAGAACGAAGAAGAAAATATAAACTCCAAGAGGTGGTGTCGAGTGGATATCTGTTTGCCTAAAAAAATTAAGCATGTTTCAGTCAACAACAGCGGATGGACTGTGGTGGCTGGTGAAGAAGGAATCAACATATATAATGGAAGCAGAACACTGGTGAGAAAATTTGTAATGGATGAAGTTGATCCAAAAATTGCAAGGGCAATAAAATATCGAGATCCATATCGTTATCATGTATCGGTAGTGCCTTTTGAGGGCGCCTACATATGGTGGCCGTCGTAACATAAATTTCTGCGCAAATTTAGTTTTATTTCAGTTTCTGCTTCAAATCGCAGCACATAATGATGCACACTGAATTTGGAATGTTATATGAAAGTAAGACAAGAAGACTTATTATGGAGTTCATTTCGAGATCATACAAAAGACAAACACAATAGATGGAGTAAATATGATTTTTTAAAGCAATTTATTTTGTTAAGAAATTATTTTTTAATAAAATTTCTTAAAAAATTACCTTTATGTCATTTTCCACAACAATTTTGTTTTTGTTTTTTATTTGAGAATACACAAATTAAGATAAACAAAATATTTATTTTATTATATAGTAAAAAAAAATATTAGTGACATAAGAAACTCAATGTTACATTAATAAGAATAAAGTAAAGGATAAATACTTGAGATAAGTGTTATCAAGCGAAATTCCTTGAAACAAACATGAAATTAAATGGGTAATGACATGGACAAGTGAATTTCACAATAATGAAAATGCATAAATATCCAATATAGTTAACGGAGAATGTTCCTTTGGGCTCCATGATAAGAAATGAGCTATGTAAGGCGTAACCATGTGAATGTGCCTTTTGTATGCTCTCAAATGGGATTAAAATTTAATATCTCCAAGTACATATAACTATTTACAAGCTCTTAGCATACAATCATTACTGGTTTTTTTTTTCCCTCTAATTAGTTGTATACATTATCTAACCATATGATCATGCAATCAAATATAGTATTTTTTAAAATAATGCATAAGCTAATTATTATATAAATGTTTTCAAGTATATGTATGTGTTAGTGTAAATTAGGTGTTTTACCTAGCTAGTTCACTGAGTATATTCTATCCAAATGTTTACTCAAGTCTAATGAATCTTTCTAGAAATTTTAGTTTGCATTAGATTTTATATTATTTTATGTCATTTACTTTTTGTGTTTTAAGTCATTTACTTTTTGTGTTCTAAGTCATTTATTTTTGTTGTGTCATTACATAGGATTAAGACATTTATGTTAATCTTGTCTAATTCTATGTATTACCTTGGCTATATAACCAAGGGGTTTTGATTTCCAAAATCTATCATTTTCACCCTTTGATAGAATAATATTATTTTTAATAGTTGATTTCTCTTGCATCTTCATGGAAATTCCTTTTATCTTGGGTTGCTACAATCTTCAATCAAATCGTGCATGTTTTAGAGTATTCAATATCAACTCTTACATGGTATCAAAGCTTGTGGGATTATTTCTTGCTAATCTTAGTTGATATATATGAATTGTAAATTTTGGTGGATCTTGAAAAGATGATTATGTTGTTCTCTTATATTGAATGATGATTTGGAGAATCATAAAAACTTGAGAGAATACTAGATTTGAGTGTTTCATGTTTTTGGATTCTATTGTATATTTATTTTGAATCTTTTTCAAAGAAATATGAGTTCATCATTGAGTTTAGAGAGTCCAAGAATTTTTTTTCTTTTATTTTGTCTAAATTGGATATTTGAGACTAAATCTATGAAAGTTTAAATTTGGGAAGTGGTTGCTAGATCCGAGGGGTACCCATAATTTGGATTATTTGAGGTAAACATAGTCATTTCCATCATGCCTACAAGGATGAAAAACTTTAAGATTATATGTCAATTTGTCAAAATTGTAGACTTTTGGCCCTAGGCTTGTAGAAGATTCTTTATGCCCCTCCCATTATTAATCATATAGTCATACAAAATCCCTATAGTATGAAATTTTTGTTGTTATGCTCAGTCATACCATCTAATTGGTGTTTGCAAATATCAATAAAAAATTATTTATTTTTTAAACCATCAAAATTATTTTTAGACCATTTTCACAGTTGTAGGCCATATCACTAGTAGTGAGCTATATACCACATTGATAGCTAGTGGTGCACCAAGTGACTACCACAATTGATTTCCCATCCCCACTACTAGTGGAATTCATTTTTAGTTTTTGAAAACCCAACACTTATCCCTCTAATGGTCTATTTTATTTTCAATGAGCATATCATGGGTACTAAGAGGATCTTCGTTGAAATGAAGTTGAATAAATGGAGATCTAAGTTTTTCTAAACTGGAACTCTAATACATTATTTTTTATTTTTTATTTTAATTCTTCGAAAAATGTAATAGAAAATAATATTTTCTTTCGGTAAATTTAAGAAAATATCGAGTGAGTGTTTTTCTTAAATGTGATTCTCTATTATTTTATCTTTTTCAAAACAAGTTATGTGGAATATAAAATTTCTTATGAAAGATTATAAATATTTTTTTGCATAAGTAGTTAGTAGAGAGGAGTTGGTCATCCAGTAATATAATTATGAGTGTTTACTTGTTTTCATAAAAATAATCATATTATTATTTTGAATAATTTTGTTAACATGTCATTAGATTGTGCAAGATCTAATTGTAGTAAATCAACAAAATAATCTATTGTGAAAATCATAAAATAATCTTAAATAATATTTTATACATGAATCTAAATTCTTAAAAATATATCTAATGCTAAATAACAATACTACTAAATACATCTCCTTTCTAAAAACATATATTTCAATTTCCAACATATATATGTATATTAATTATGTTTATCAAAGAAACTTGCTTAAATCTAGATCTATCCTAATTAAATTGAAAGATATATCAAACATAATAAATATTTAAAATCACATATATCTTACAAAATAAAAATAAAAATAAAAATAAATAAACAAACTTAAAATAAAAAATGAATTATTATTAATAATAGAAGGCAGAACTAATTTCTATTAAAAATATTAAGTGTATTATTTACACCTTATAAACAATTATAAAATAAACTAAAATATAAAAACTTTGTCTAATGATTATCATAAGTTATAGGTTAATTACATAATGTACTATTACTTTAGTTTTTAAGCCCTCGTTCATTTTATATGACTTTAACAACATGATAATATAATCATAACAGATCATTGAATAAAATAATAATGTTTGTGTTATAAATTTCTGATTGAATACAAACTCATGGGTTCATCAATAAAGGTTGACTGTCTTTTAATAGACATGCACCACATATTTTGATTAATTAATTTAAATGTATCAATTTTATTTTTTGAAATTATTTTATTTCTAAATGAATTTACCTTATTTTAAAGGGTTGTTCTTAAACATCACAATCTATAGATTTGGGGGCATTTTACAATGACAGATTTATCAGATCCTGCTGTAGATGTGTTGCAAGTTTTAGCTTTATCAATTGATATTTCCATTCAAAATTTAAATGTAGAGGACTTTCATGGCTTGGTTTATTAAGGCCTCACAGGTATTATAGGGGTCAAAGATATGAATATGTATATATTTCTTTTTGGATCTATATCAGTAATCTCATTCAATTTTTTTTTATTTTTTTTGGTCTCTACTGATTTTCCCTATTTTTATAATTGTACATGCTAATGCAATAATATGAAATCTTATTCGGGATTCAAACTGCAATTAGAAAATAAAATAGTCTACAATTAGAAAATAAAATAGTCTTTGTGCCTTCATAGTCTTTGGTTCAAGAGATACGATGTGCATAACTTATTTAGGAAGAGGCACTACAGATTTGAAGAACAAGGGAAAATGCATATTGTCCAATGGAAGATGAAATGGATTTAGCAGCTAGCTCAAGTCTATCATATTTCAATGTATACTAAACAATAGTTTTTCTTATGCTCAAGGTTATCATATTTCAAAGTATATTAAATCATAGCTTTTCTTTTCCAAGTCTTCATAGATGATTTATGTAGAGAGTATTAGGTTCTTCTAAGGCATAATATTATATCCATATTTGATTGCACGGGTATATTGTCAGCTCTATCCAACACATACATGCATCAGTATCTATAATGCAGGGAGCAATTTAAACTGTGAAATGACTAATGTGGTAGCTATGCAATGGTGTGGCCTATTACCATGACATGGGCGTTGCACATAGAGCTCTCAATCCTTCCAATTGTCTGCTCTCGATTAACAAGGAAGTAGCCATCTAGAAAGTGTGATGCTCTCCCATTAAGATGATAGATATATAGTGGGATGCTTTATCATATGTAAACTATGTAACTACCTTTGTCCAGCTTTTGATTGTGCCTTGTCTCTCCAATTTTTATTTGTAGAACTGCTTAAAAAACATCATAATAATATTATTACTAGCTCAATGTTATTTGTGTGTTTACACTAAAATATTTGCAAGACTTAATGCATTGATCTTTGTTGCAATTTCATAAGAAAATTTACCTGTATTTTTGAAATGACATACTATTAGTTTTTAGTTTCTATTTTTAAATTAAACGGGGCAATTTTTTTTAGAAATGGGAATACTCTTTAGAAGGACACCAATTTAGACACGTAACCATTACTTTGATAATAAATAAATAAATAAATTGGTTGCTAACTAATCAATCATTCAAGTTTGTCTCTCCAATGATATTTTACTAATAAAAATAAAAAATAAGTCATAACAAAGTCAAATGATGTAACCTAAGCAATGGCACCAAATTTTTCTTTGCTCTACCCTTCATATTGAACATTATTCATTTGTCGATACATAATTTCATTGAGCCCCATTGTTGTTAGTATACATCTATCTATACATAGAGTCATAAACCAACCCATCATCCATATTGGAATCGCATTCAATTTATGTAATTTTTAAAGAAATCATAGTTAACTTGTTTTTATCTTTCTTTTCCAATTCATAATTCCAACACCATTTGTAACATAGTTTATGTGCATGGACATCAACATCACAATTGCTACAATATTTTTTAGTATTGTTTTTAATAGTAGCTGTAACATTATACTTTCTTTTTATTTACTCCACCCTTCGGAGTTAGAGTTGGACCTACATTGACCACTTTGTTGGTTTAACTAATTTGGAGAGAAAGAAAAAATATTTTTCTTGTCTATCTCTATTGAAAGAAACTCTCAACAATGTCTTTAGGCATAGTTATCAAAATTAGACTATGCAACATTTATATGCTATTCATGAGTGTATCAAGCTCCATCACATCTATTCCTATTTAGACTATCTTTTTTGTAAACTTTGGTTGCGTAGGTCTGCACCTTTTGTCTTTGTCCCTCTTTCAAATATTTTCAATCAATATAACTATTCTCTTCATAACAAATAGGATAAAATTATTTCTTAATAATAGTATTGAATTCACCCCAATTGATGATATTTTTTTCATTCCCAAGGATTACACAACATAGAAACCATTTCAAGTATGACTACCTAGCTTTAATTTTAGAAAAGGAACTATTTTCTCTTCAATAATGTTATTCAAACTAAAATATATCTCTCACTACACAATTCAATGGTAAAATATTTTATCATCAATTTCACCCTCATACAAATGAATTTCCATCTTGGCCTCCACATTAAACTTGGGTGGTATAAGGCAGCTTCTTCTTGGTTTCTTGATTATTTAATTCTTCATTTTCTTTTGGCATCTCAATAGATACTTCTAACTTGTCTATGAGTACCTCCTATATTTTCTCCATTGTTTCAAGCTTGCTCATAGAAAGAAAGGAATAAATTTTATGAATGTCTATAGATGACAAAAGTCAATGGGACAAGAGAATATAAAAATTAACTTGATGGCTACATCCTCTACCAAATTATTGAATCTTTACTTACCACCTAGAGGCACTCTACCTTTCTTTTCAAGAGTATGGTTCTGATCTAATTATTCCCCCATGTTGTGGAAATATTCAAATATTTTCTTTTACATAGATGGTTGTCATTGCCCCAAAAGATTGACCTGTTAATGCCCAATATAAATTTCAAAGTTAATGAATCCACGAGAGGAGGTTAAGCCATGTCACAAACCCAAGTGTTGTGTTGCATGGAACAAGGAGACCAATGGCACACACCTTGAAACAATCCCCCCAGAATAAGTGAGGGGTTCGAACCTATGGACGGAGCTCTGATAGGTCTAATACTAATTATTGCAAAGAGGGTTGTCATTGCACCAAAAGATTGACCTGTTAATGCGTGATACAACTGTTAGAGTTAATGAGCCCACGGGACATAGTTATGCAATGTCAAGAACCCAAGTGCTATGCTACATACTACAAAGAGACCAAGGGTGCACACCTTGCAGCAAAAAAACCACTTGTAGGGACATATAGGGACATATAATTGCAAAATTATTACCTACACAATCTAATTTTTGTAGGGACATATAATTGCAAAATTATTACCTACACAAACACACCGCTTAAAAATCATATTGAAAATAACATAAAAACCATGCTTTAATACAACATAATTTTGTGAGTCAATTTTTATGAGCATCCAAATATGAAAAAAGTAGCCACATCCTCCACCAACTTTTTGAACTTTTATTCACCACAAAGAGACAATCTAACTCTCTTATCAAGAGTCATTATGATTTGTTTATTCCACCTTCTTGTGAAAATATTCAAATAAAATACCTTGACCTCTATCACACTAATTTTGTGATAGATGTAAAATTACAAAAAAAATTCCTACTGAAAGGAAGAATTTTTTTTGTATTCCATGCTTGGGAGATAGAATAACAAAACTCAAACACTTTCATTCAAGGATAACCCTAGAGATCTCAATATTAGATATGCAAAGGAGAAAGAGATCTTGCAATAGGGATGTCCTAGGGCCTGATTGTCACCTAATGAGGGGTTCACCATAAAGTTTGGATTTGGAAAGACAAATGAAATGCAAGATGTAATGCTTAACCCTAATATGATGCAACCTTTAACTAAGTGACCTAGAAAAGCATGTAAAACATAAGCAAAAAGTTGCAAGATAAAATGTGTGCACTTGGAAATCTAAAGATGATTGGATGAAGCTAGGAAATGTTGGGAATACTAATTTTAAAGCCTACTATAACTCATATGCCAAAATGGGTGATTTAGTCCTAGTTCTGGGTTTCTATGCAAAAACTAAAATATGGAAAATGGGTGTTTGAAACTAAAAACATCTAGTAAATGCCCTGCACACAAACTGATACACCAGAATTGGAGTATCATTCTAGCTAGGGTTCTATTTAGCTTCAAAGTTCGAATATGCTCTTTAATGTTTTCTATGTCCTTTCTAATTGATTTTTGGATCTGAAACCTTGATTTGTAACATATAGAAGTCTTCCAATGATCTTCAATGCAAGATGAAAACTTTGGCAACTTTGTCCAAAATTGCTCTTCAATGTTTCTTCAACCTAGACCTACAAATCACACACTAAAGAGGGGAAAATGTTGTTTTGTAAGTGGAAATGAGTTTTCCTTGGTCAAACCCCATTTTGGTAATCAAACCTTGAAATGAAATGAAATATAAATGGAAAATGATGAATGAACAAAATATGATGTTGCAACTCACCAAACCCTATTAAGAAGAGGATGCAAACATGTGTGAGATGGCTCCAATGGATTTATATCTTGACTCTTTCTTAAATGCGAAAGATCTTGAGTTGAGTGCTATTTTGGATCATGAAACCCTACATCACAATTATTAGCTAAAAAACAAACATGATGCATGAAGACTTTGACATGATGCTTGATACTTGAATGATGCTCTAATTCACTTGATAATCAGTCCTTGAAGACTCTTGAATACTCTCGTAAACACTTGTAAACTCCAATTTGAAGGCTTAGGATGATCTCTTGAATGCTTAGGTTGTTGGGTGAAAAATGAGCTAAAGAACCTTGTATTTATACTTAATTAAGCCAAATTTCCCAAAATTACAACACTACAAGTTGACATCAAATATAGGAGGATAAAATCCCGCCAATAATTTGAATTTAATTTAATTTTGGGCCACACATGACTCATACGCCCAAGGTGGCATATGAGTCCCATTAGTCATAAATTATTTGACCATTTTCAAAAATGCTTAGAAAGGTGTAAAATGCAGATTGGGACCCAAAACCCTAGGTAGGACTTATACAACTAAGGTGGCATATGGGTCCTAGATCACTAAATCTAGGCCACACAACCTAAAAACTCTTGAATTATGATTATATGTTCACTTATGTCAAGATTATCCTAGAAAAATGCATAAATTAAGGCTTGTGGGTGCAAAATAGGCCCAATTAAAGCATAAAAAAACCTAATTATTTATGAAAACCCTAGAAAATTGTGAAAAATTATTACAACACTTTACAAGACAATAAATAAGGTATAATTAAATTTAATTAGTTTACAAGGGCCCAAAACCTAATGTGAGTGTGTGAAACACAATACAACACTAAGTCAAGGAATCATTAAGATCAATTTTAGAAGGATGGCCCAAACAAGTGTGAAAATGTCACCAACAACTTTTTTTGACACTGCACCTATAGAGACATGCCTCATATTGAGAATGACAAAAAAACCATTCCTTGATTCTAGTTTGATTCATAAGCCACAACTTGGTTTACCATGAATATTTTCTATTCTAATAACATTTGATTGATTAAGTTGTTGAAGTTTATGAAAAAGTATATAAAATTAGGCTTTTTCTTGCTTTAATTTCTTTTTAAGTGCAAAAATATATTAATGAAGATTATATCAACAAAACTTATTTTTAATTTGATGAAGAATGCTAATGGTGATCTTCTGATTCTTTTGACTTCTACCTCTTTTGAGGATGCATCATCTCAAACTTCTAATGAGTTCCTTTCTCTTGGCGTAGATTTGGTTTGCCTAGAGTTGCATGTTGGTGTTCCTCCTCCTAAGTGTTCTTCTCCTATGTAAGTAAACAAATTTTCCTCTTCAAATAATTAGATAAATGACTCAAATGTGCTCAACAATGAAGACAAATAAGTTACTAACAACCCCAAAGATCGCTATTGAATTAGTGATCTTCCTCTGAATTTTCAAGGTACAACTCACTCTTATGATCTTCAATTAATTGAAAGAACAAGAAATAAAAATGATTACTTTTAACCAAAAAGTAGAAAAGGATAAGCCCAATATTAGGAAGAATCTTGATATCAGATGAGAGATATCTAGACTATATAAAACTGGCACAAAGACCAATTTAAATTACTTAAGAAACAAAGTATGCTATCAATACCTTCTAAGAAATGAAATTAATTATGAAAAAAACTGCATCATCTATACAAATATAAAGTACTGTAGTAAGATACTCTCAAACACAAAGATTTAAGAACATCAATTATCCTCACAAACTATATCCACAAAGACAAACAATAATTTCATTGTTAGAAATAAATTTGATCTCCTTCTCCTAGCCCTCACAGAGGCTCCTAGATGAGAAAAAATAGCAAAGACCCCTCAATGTTTTTAGATTACACATTTATAGATTTCTCTAAATGAGCCCCTATTTAGCTTTATGTAATTGACTATTGGTATTTTATACTACTCCTTCTTTATGGAGAGCCTTTCGACTTCTTTTTTCCTTTTGATGTTTCCCATCCTTTCTTTTTTGTTTGAACCTTTCAATTGATTTTTAATCCACAACACAATCTCCTTATAACTGCTTCTTTAGTGAATCATATTAAATTCTATTTAAAACATATAGAATGAAACACCTAAGGGGGTATAGAGTTTCTACTTAGGTGACACATCCATTTAATATTTGGTGAATATTTTTCACTTATCATCCTCCTACATGATCGTCTTTCCTTTTGTTCTTCTTATGATCAATTTAAAAAACAATGCTACCCCGACATAATTCATCAAATCTTCCAGCCAACACATCATGGTGATTCACATGAATCGAATTGGTATGTATGCATATTTTCCTTCATGTGACAATGTTCATTGACCAAAGAGAGTAATCAAATACATAAAAGAAAAATCTCTCATAATTTCTTCCATCACCTACTATGATATGAATGGCACCACCAAGATTAACATTATGTACTATGACCAATTGGGAGGATAGGAAAGTTATAAGCCAATCCTTCACTGCGGTAGTTAACTCTTGTATGGAGCATGAACACTGATGATGCCTAGAAGCATTTTAAAAAATGAACCCTGAGGTTTGTTTGAATTAAGAGCAAAAATGTTTCCTTCATGTTTGGAAAACATATTCCTTAGAGTTCTCTTCAATCACTTCAGCTTTATGATAGATTTTATGTCATTTACCTTTCCTACACCTTCATGAAACTGTTGGTTGAGAATCAAGCTAATCATAAACTTTGTCGATTTGCTATGCTACTATGTATTGAGATTGTCGTTCTCTCTTTAAGCCCATCATCCACAACTCTTACTATGATTAGATGGAGCAAGAGCAATCCAAAAATGGAATAAAGTGGGACATGAAAGCACCTAAACTACCAACACAATAAAAAATCCTATTATGTACATGGGTGGAAGACCTTACCTCAAATGGCCTCTAGGTTAATCATACAAATCCATTAACATGCTAGGAGAAGTAGTTGCCTATGCAAAACAATTTTTGGTGATTGAAAATTTTGTGCACAACCAACTATGAAATCATGACTATTGCCATCAAAACAACAAAAAAAACATCTTGTGAAAATTTAATGAATAAAATTTGATGCTCAATAAGCCACTCTTTATCATAGGCCTCTATAATTAAATGATTCACATTGTCATTGCTTTGCATAGGGTAACCAAAATCTGCCTATAGCACATCAAATTTAATATTGCTTTGTAATTGATTTTTTGAACAAAAAGAAAATAACCCTCGAATTGGACATCCCACATACGAATCATGAGGTAAAGAGACTTCTTGGTTGCTATGTGTGGGAATAATTTCATCATTTAAAAATTTTGGGATCCAATTTGTAGCACATAATTCAGCAAATTCTTAACATTCACATATTGATTCAATTACCTCATCTTCTTTTCTATTTTTATCTATCCCATACATTGATTCAAACAAATGGATAGAACAACTTGAACCAATATTCTCTTCAAAATAGAAAGATTCAAGAATGGGATAATTTAGTACCTCATTATTTGTTATTTTATCTTTATGGACCTCATTGATGAATTGGAACTTTTCATATTCAGGATGCATGTGAAAAGACAGAATGTGTGATGATTCACCTACTGCTTGAAGTTGATTTTTATTTTTTCCTTCAACGCCACAATGTACAAATTAACATCTTCAAAAGTGAAAACCTTTGTTTCTGATAATTTTCTAACATATTTTTTTTCTAAAAATTGACCTTCCATGTTCACATTAACCAAATCATTTGATAAGTTTACATCAATGCTTTAAAATATAAAAGTTTCAATTTCTAGAGCACATAGAGGCATCAACAGTTGTTCACTTTTGTTTAATTGTAAAATATCTTTAACAGTAGGTGAATCTTTAGAATTTGTCATAGTCAAAGTAGAAGATGTTATACCTACCAATTGATTACAAGGAGAGTAATCTTTCTCATCATTGGAAGAATCAGAATCATCTTCATCTATCTCATAGTTATGATTATAAATTTTAGCATCACAAGATTTAATCCTCACATCACCTACTTCTTTTTTTGTGAAAAAAAAAATAATAAAAAATTGTGAGATTGGAACATTCAGCTATAGGGCGAAAGACATTTGATGAATTCATTTTTTGAAACTTTGAAGTTATATGCCTTTGAACCATACCATTTTGTTCAAACCTTTCAACTTTATCTTTCTTCCACAACCCAAATAAAATAAAATTATCTTCAATATTAACAGCTTCTTGTTTTGCAATTTCAAGATCACTTACCTTACCTCGCTTCAAGAGGAATCAAACGCTGGGATGTAATGCTCCAATGAAAATGGTTATTTGCAGCTCTTTACTTTGCTAAAGATTATGAGGAATCTTTTGTAGACATCTATCAAACTATTCTACAAACTCCCTTATAGATTCACCATCTTTATTTTTTATGTTGAGAAATTGAGATGAAAGTGCACGTGCATCCATTGCTAGTTTATATCTTCCAAGAAACTTCTTTTCCATGCTATCCCTATTAGTAATACATCCATCTTCTAAAAATTGAAACCAAATGACAACAACTCCAATGAGAGATTTAACAAATAGTCTAACAAAAATATTTTCTTCTTACCCCCAAAACACCACAAGCTATTAGGAGGGCTCAAATGTGTCATCTACAACCTATTAGTCTTATCCATTAAAGTTTGTTGCGTGTGACCAATATGCCCTAGATTCAGGCAAATCGGGGACTGTTGACAGCATTATGTGAGAGATGGCACTCGAAGACGTCATCCTTCCACCTACCGACTGGAGAGGCCATGGTGACATTAGAGGATGTATATAGGATCCTTAGACTACCTATTAGAGGCACACGGGTAGCATATGATACTCAGAGGGGTGTTGCCGAGATGTGTAGGTATTACCCCCATGCTGACATTAGACACCTAGGGTTTGATGACTATGAGATTAGGTGGCGGGTGTTGGCCCAACGATAGACAGTTAGACTATCTATTAGCTACATTGATAGGTGGTATAGTACTGCCTGACCACCGAGGTCATGGATTTCCTATGAGATGGGGGGGTGATGTTAGTGGGCATGCTCAAGTGGTGAGTTGTATATGCCTGGGGTTCTTGTGTGCTAGGGATGTTGTACTTCCACTTGCATGATATTGCCTACTGAGAGGCGCAGTCGATGAGCTACGGTACCACGCTCCTGATGCTATGGGTGTGGGAGCATATAGCTATCTTTAGACCACCTATTACAACAGACCTACCTCATGGAGCTCCATACGCCTTCCATTATGCAGGGGCAACCACACAACATCATATTGGAGACACAGGCTACTTCAGACATGCTATAGATATGATGCAATAGTTCACATGGAGACCATACCTGGGCTGTGAGCAGTGGTCAGATGACGATGAGCACTTGCCATTTTGTAGACAGGCATAGTACTTGGTTGGACAGACTGTGTCACATGTACATATTATAGAGCGGCAGTTGCTAGACCGAGTCTTGAGACAGTTTGGAGAGGTACAGGATGTACCTCGAGGGAGAGCAGAGTTTCCCAGATCCTCACAGGAGGTCCCGCTATGGGGGCCATAGATTCCAGTGGCCATGGTAGAGGCAGATATTGATGGACTACAGGAACTTTCATAGGGATGGAGGCATGGACCAGCAGACCCAAGGACCACTCCAGTGTATGATCAATGGTGGGCAACACACAGGCCGATCCCCTTGACAGATCCATAGTAGCCAGCACTGGTAGAGCAATGTGGTACAGGTCCACGAGGTAGGCGAGGTAGAGGGAGAGGCCAAGGAGATAGAGGAGGTCATGGTGATGGAGGGGATGATGGCAGAGGAGGTTGACATGGAGGCAGGAGAGGGAGGCGTGGTCGGCAGGGATGAGGACCAACCTTGTTACCGATCTAGGAGGAGGGAGGATGAGAGGAGGATGTGGCTAGAGGTGGAGAGGAGGCATAGCTAGTAGAGGTAGTTATCCCAGAGATCCTGGCAGAGGAGAAGGCAAGTGCCAAGGAGGTAAGCAGGGAGGAGGGAGGTGTCGAGGAGGGAGGTGGAGAGGAGGCAGAGGTTGACACTCTGGGGTTGCCAGGTGCCTACCAGGGGGATGATGATGAGGATGATGATCATGAGAGAGAGATCCGAGATCAGATCCTAGAGGAGTTGGATGAGGAGGTGAATGGGAGAGACAAGGCCAGACAAGATGAGACATGGGCAGAAGATCCAGACATGGATACATTGCGAGCCCAGGTTGCCTCCTTTAGAGGAGTAGATGAGAGTGTTGATGGCCAAGAGGGATGCTTATCAGATGGAGAGGGATAGAGCCTTGATGGACAGGGATTAGGCTATAGCCCGGTGGCAGGAGACTGAGCAAAGATTCACAGAGCTCAGGACATCGTGCACGGGACCATCAGCTACATTTGCTAGAGAGTTAGTCAGAGCTGGAGAGAGGGAGAGATACTATCAGGACCTATATGAGGCAGAGGTTCCCCTAGAGAGATGGGCTCCTAGTTTTTCAGTGGCACACGGTAGCAAGTCCCATACTAGGACCCACACTTGGACAGTCAGCACAGACGGAGTGGATCAGCCACGTAGAGTAGGGCCATATGACAGACCTCCCTCAGCTCATAGATCATTAGGGTCCCATCACCATTCTCCCACACACTCCCGACATGATGGCAGTGGTAGTTCAGGATAGAGATACTACTTGAGATTCATTTGAGACATTGTATTTTGATCTTATAGCCTGCGGGTTTCCATGTATTATTGATACATTATAACATTGTGATGTGACACAGTTGAGCGATATATATATGATTTTGGTTATGATTCTCATGATATGCATTTCTATGTACTGATTATGCAGTATTTATTTATACATGTGATGTTTATATGATATGCCTATGTGATGGATGAGTGTATGTACTTTATGATGTTTATATAGTTGATGAGATAATGTTGACTCTATGTGATGTATAATTCTATATAATGTTGATCCTATATGATTATGAGATGCAATATGATGTTATATGTATGATGCAGATGACATGTGATGCTATATAAATGTAATGTGATGCATGTATTTATAGTTGCCTTGTACATGGAATGTTTATGTTATGTATTGTTTGATGATGATTGTCTATTATGCCATGATGATCTAGATATGAGATATGTACATATGTATGTATGTTCTAACATGTATGTTGATGTAGGATGATGTAATATGTTTTGTGTCACAGGACTCCATCATAATGCAAGAAAGAAGAACTCTTAGTGCGGAAAGAAAGATCGAGAAATAATGAAAGACATAAGATAGATGTTAGTATTAGCAATCTTTGATATTTTTCTGTATCACAAAAGGTATTTCACTTTATCATCATTGGGTGGGACTAATACAAATGGAGAAAAACACCAGGATATGACATAGATCAAGTTGTGCAAGGTCATCCATTTTCTAATAACAGACAGTTGCTGACAAGGAGTGTCGTTAACTCATATTAAGGACATAAGTTGCCACAATCTTTTTGTCAAGACAAACCACAGATAGTAGACAAAGTAAAAGATGGGTCATGAGACATCATTGCTCCTCTAAATCCTTCATGGGACATCCTTGAGGAAACTAGTAACATGACTCAAAAATCAAAGTTAAAAGACAATCGACAGACAGAAGTCAAAGAAAATAGAATTATGATACATTGTTGCTTCTCTAAATCCTTCATGGGACATCCTTGAGAAAGCTAGTAACGTGAATCCCAGTCATCAATTCAAGATAATTGATAAGATAATTAAGCCATAAAGTCGAAAAGCCAATAAAATATTTTCCAAAACATGATCTATTTGTTTGATTTGTTGATTGGTAGAGCTTGATTTCAGGAGATACACATACCGGATAAGACTGTGAGTCTAGTTTCAATGTTATGACTATCTGTATAAGGCATGACAAAGCCTGGTTTCAGAAAGACATGTATCATATAAGACATTGAGTCAGATGTCGTTGATGTGATAACCCGTGTAGGCTATGTTTGATTGTTTGACCTTGTCGATTATGTAGGAAGGACTCATCTTGTATAATACATAGGTTGTTTTTATGATATCAATATTTAGGAAGGACCCATCCTGAATAAGATATAGGTTGATTGCCATGATGATGTCTGTTTCCAGAAAGGACACATGCTATAGCAGACATTAGTTGATCTATCTTGGTTGTTTTGTTTGGCAAGTTGTTTGATTTGACTTAGAGATATTGCTGACTTGTTCACCAGATTGATGAATGACTTGATATGAAGTGTTGACAATTGACTATGTGTAACAACAAACCCTAAAGGACTGACCTAGTGTGGCCTCAGGGGCTCATCGTTTGATAGCCTTGCCTACGTTGTACATGCAGAGACCTCATAGTTTGACTTGACTTCGTCTGACAAGACTTACTACAAACAGAAGACATGTGTGAAAATGAATGTGATGAACCCTAATGGACTGACCTAGTGTGGCCTTGGGGGCTCATCGATTGATGGCCTTGCCTACGTTATACATGCAGAGACCTCGTAGTTCGACACGACTAATGACCTTGTCATATATACATATGGATTGACTCAAGAATTTATATAGACAAACCTAAATGGACTGACCTAATGCCTCGGGGGCACATTGGCAGATGGCCTTGCCTACATCCAGTCATAGAGGCAATGTAGTTTGACAAACGACAAAGACTAACAAGTGTGACTGACTCTGACTCTATTTTTGGATTTTCAAAATGTTTTGATTTTTTTTGTCTTTTTGAAGGTTTTCAATGTTTTTGTGCTTTCTCAGGTCATTTTGTGATTTTTGTGTATTTTTCATGGTTTTATGTCTTCAACACAACCAATGTAAGAACCAATATGACACATGTCAGGTGTGTGCCCCCAGTCGAGTATAAGACCAATTGATTATGAATAGGGTAAAATAGGGGATATGAAATGCTCTCAATGTCAATCATTCCAGGTTATGGGAAAGACTACCACTTGAAAGACTACCACTTATTATGAATGGTATATACAAGCGATGGATACAAAAGATAAGGGATATGTACAGGGATAGGTAATATGTACAGGGCCGTGGACTATATGCAATGATAAGGACTATGTACAAGGATGTGGTGTATGTATAGGGATAAGGACTATGTACAGGGAAATGATTCCTACAAGCAACCAAGCAAGCATGCATAAGAATCCAAGGACAACCATGATCTTTCCCCTAGTCAAGCCGAAAACCAATTGACAGGTGATGAGGATGGTGACAATGTTGTTTGATGTAGGAAGCACACATCCCCAAACAACATGAGGATGATGATAATGTGACTAAAGGATCAAGGTTTGCAGCCATGCTAGAAACAAAGCCAATAAATGTTTTGAATGATGCACTAGAATGCATAGAAAGATTATATAGATTGGGCTTGTTGCATTTGGAATGACTTTTCAGGATTGGATGGGATGATGGAAGATTCTTAGACCATTCACAAGGGAAAAACCAAGGCATGCGATAGGTATGAATAGATGATGGGTGGCTTTGGTAAAAGATAAGTGACATGAGGATTTTTGGCTAGAAAAATTATCATATGCTCTCCAAGGACTGTCATATAAGGATAAACCATTTTCTTCAAGGTATGGGCTTGGAAAATGCTATGAAGGCTATGACATGATATTTCATGGATAGTGTATGACCAAAGAATAGACATGTCAAGAGTTTTTCCAAAGCATGATTTATGTTTGTACCCATCCTTATCAAGATCAAAGTAGGTGGGAAAATGGATGTGAGAGGTAGGGCTAAGATGGATAGATGGAAATTTCATACGAAGGGTATGGGAGATGAGACAACTTGCCCCCAAGTGTAATAGTCCACATAGATAATATCTTACACATGACGCCTGTTTACCAGGTTTTCATCATGGCACTTATCCAAAGTGCCATAAGAATTGTTTTCACTATTGGATGAAATTTTTCTCTTGACTTTTGTTTTTCTTTTTGGTGTCACCAAGATGCCTGTTTGCTAGGTTTTCATAAAGTGAATTTCTTTTTTTCTTTCTTTCTTTTTTAAAAAATTTTTCTAGAGGGCCCTGCTGCTTTAGATGATCACTGATTGTGTCGAATCCATTGATGGTGTTGATGTAGAGACTGGTGCCATGATATGCCAATAATAACCTTGATGAAGTAGTTGCCTTGTTAGGATCATAGCATTTGCAGACAATTGATTGATTTCATTGTGATCCTTGTTGACACTAGAGTTGGCCTTATCAAAATACACACATCGTGATAGAGTGCCATGGGAGTCCTCACAATAAAGAGTTGCTGCCAAGATGCGATGGATTTGTGACGTAGGATTTTTAGACTTTAGGTGATATGTAGGATTATGATGGATGATGGTAGACGCGTTTGGAAATTTAGATGTAGGAATTTTCATTTGCCAAACTTGGGGTGATGGATGACGGAGTCTGGGTTTTAGATTGGGATAATGTTTGGAACCATAACTTTTATATGCCTTGTATGATGACCATTTTGAAGGAGGTGGACATTTATTATATGTGGGAGTCCTCTTTTCTTGTGGCTCCACATTTTGATTGACTTTTACTTTTGAACTATTTTCTTTGCTTGATCCATTTTTCTTTGGGATCCATTTTAACTTTATTTGTCCACTTGGATTTGTGATTGATTCAATGGCCTTTGATATTTGATTTTGAACTTTGAATTTGTAAGATTTTTTTTTTTGTTGGTTCCAAATGGAAGGTTTATTCATGTTGGAATGACAATTTATGGTATGGATGGAAGGAGTGTTGGCAACAACCCTATGGTAATAACTACTCATGGCCTCCATTTTGATGTTTGTAGTAGATAAATTTTCCCCCAATATCGAGAAGATACCATTAAAATCATTAGATTTTCTGATTGAAAGATAACCAAGACCTTAATGTCTAGGATTTTCCTGAAACTGTACTGGTTCTAGAATTCCTTGCTCGTGTATCCCTAGTCCTTTTCCTTGATACTACATGCTCTGACAGATTTTGTTTGTGATGGGGTATTTTTTGTTGTGAAAGAAAGATGCTAACCCATCACTGTTCATGTGGAAACTGTTACTTGGAATCTTCTCCTCTTCAAGAAAGCTTGATTTGATAAAAGTGGATGATCCTAGTTGATAGGATGTCATATCTTCATTGACATTTTGGATATTGTTGTTGTTATTTTCTGACATATAAGATTCAGAGGATTCTACTGGTGCTTCCAAGTCGATGTTGAAACCGTCTTTATGGTCATTGTCATAGAGTTCAATGAACTCAGCTATAGCTTGATCATTTGCAAATATGTCTAGAGTAGGAGACTCTCATTCTAGAGGAATATCATCTATGTGTTCAAAAGAGGCAAGTGTCTCATTTTGGGAAATGGATGTGTTTTGTACTTGGATAGGGTTGTCTTCAAATGTTTGATCATGAATGGCATAAAGGTCAAGGAGTGGATCATTTTGGACTTCTTGCTCAATAGTAGTGTCTTGATCAAAGATAGCCTTATCTTGAATAATATGATTGGGAATGGAATCTTGATCAAGGATAGGTGTATTTTGGATGCCATGAATATCTAGAAGGACTTCTTGGATGGACTTAAAGATAGGGTTGTGGGATAGACTACTTTAATCTTGACTTGAAGGTGAAGCCATGAAGTCATGCTTTAGACTTTCCATTTGACATGTATCCTCAAGTTTAGTAGATGGGATGTGACTTTGGAGACCATGACTAGATGTATTGTCATGACTAAATGTAGAGTGAGATGGAGTGGCATGGAAGGGATTAGTGGATGAAGAACTAGGATAGGACATGGAGGCTTGGAAGGAATTAGTGGATGGACTAGGGTAGGACATGGAAACTTGGAAGGGATTAGTGGAAGGTTGGTTTCCCTTGTCAAGGTTAGGATAAGAGTGATAAGTGGATGTTTGTTGTGGAATCATGGCTTAGATTATGCTAAGGGACTCTTGATAATGAGGGTAGATGGATGGAGGACTAGGACTTATGGATTGTTGGTAGGAATGATATGTGGGTAGTTGACCATGGGTTGACGTTGATTGGCATTTGGACTGGATATATTGTCTTTTGAAGTCTATGGCTTGTTGGAATTGACCATTACGGAGTAACTGGTATTCAACTTGACTAGCACGCATATCAAGGTAAATTGCAGACATGGTGGTGAGGTTATGATGAAAGATGGAGTATGACTAAGGTATGTGATATGAGGGTAAGGTATGACAATGAAAAGAGTGAATTAAATCTAAGGTATGCAACCTAAGCTATGTTTTTGAGATTTTCTAAATGCAAAATAAGGAATGTTCTAAGATGACACTAGTCTAAAATGACAATATCTAAAGATGCAATGTCTAAGCAAGATTCGAAGGTAATCAATTTTGTAAACCCAAGACGGAGGGATCAACTACCCAAAATCTGACCAAGGCATCAATTTAGTTAATTCAAGGAACCAATGTAGGACGAGGATCAAAGAAAAGTTGAGTTTCCTAACTAGACTGATGAGCTAGGAGGAATCTCTATAGGACAAAAGATAAAATGATAAGACTAGGTTCAATGATAGATTTCGTTGATGCTATGATTTTTCTAGAGTGCAGATGGTAAACTTATCCTAAAGTTTGTAAAAGTGACCTTTCTAAAAGTTTAATGCAAGGTAATATGTATTCTAAGAGGAAACTAAACTCTGAATTAAGACAACTATGGTAATGACCGAATGAACCTAAGGATGCAAAATTGAGGAAATCATTTCAGGTTTCTATTCAAGGACTGTTTGTGGAAAGACAACTGAAACTGGTATAATCATGTTGACTGGACGATGACTGTGAATTCTAGTCTTCTAATAATCAGACAGATGCGTCACAGGATTTGACAGTTGGGGTTCAAGTTTACAATTGCAATTTTCCAGTGATTAATTATGTTGCTCTAGTAAAGTTGAGTTCGACTCTGACAGATGTGGTTAATATCTAATAGATGAAACTCATACTAACAGTTGCAACTAAAAATATAATGCATGCGGTTTTTGCAAAGCAATTGCGAGTTAAACTGGTAGATGCGACTCTATTCTTGACATATGCGGCTGATACTGACAGATGTGACTCACAGCTAAACAGATGTGACTCATGAAAATAGATGTGACTTGAAAATCAATAGATGCGACTCCTGATAACATATGCAAGTTTCTGGTGAACAGTTATGACTCTCTGTGTAATTTTAGTGATAAGATTTAAACTAGCTTCATTTTTCGTGATCAAATTTTGACAATCAAAGACAATCATAAGACAAAGTGTTTTCAGTTTTGATTTTGGACTCAAAGAATGTTTAAATTGATAACAGACAAGCACATCCTAATAGGCCAAAGGCCTAAGGTTTGTATACTTGGTATAGCCCACTGAAATACCCTAGATTGGTGATAAACACCTTTTCTTCTCAAGAGTGGATAGCTTAGAAATTTGGTGGCATTGGCTCCCCTCCATGGCTCATTAACATCTTTTGAGCACACCAATTTTGAATTCTTTGGGCAATGACCTCCCAAGAACTGCTATCTCTACTCAAGGGGATCGATAGTGAGTAATCTTTGGGCATGATACTATACCCTACACTATACTAAGCAACGGCCACAAATAGGTTGGTCTCTAAAACAAAAGGTATTTAGTACGGGCATTCCGTTCATGGGGTGTGATCCATACGGCACGAATCCCCTTTTGGATCCATCTCATCGCAACCACACTCGTGATTCTTGGGGTTTCCCCAAGAACCCACTTTTATATACCAGCTGGAACTCCCTCAGGTTTAGGGTGGTACCTGTCTTGTTGATGTGTTTTTTATGCACTTTTCAACACAGGCAGTGCGTAGATGCACTACCTCTCTTGAAAGATAATCTTCCACAATCAAATTATAGAACACTATCCCAAGGTCTCTAATGTCAGGTCTTGACAGTTCTTAGAATATCTCAGTTGTTTGATGTGATTTGTTGGAATCACAAGGAGATCTTACAGATGAGTTACAAAGCATGGAAGTTGGGTTTTGAAATGTAGTTTCAAAGTGCTGAAAGTGAATGAATAGTGGTTGTCCACTCAAAACAGCAAGCTAAAACTCATCAAGTTCATCTGATTTAGCTTCATGGTGATGCTTTGGGTGCTACTCTAACCAAGGATTAAAAGAAATAGCAAAAGGAGAAGGGTTAAGAAAGCTATTCTAATCCTAAGCTACGAATGAACAATAACAATGGTGGCTGCTAAAGTAGATAGACTTCCTAAACTGGGTTTTGCTTGGCCAAGAGAAACCTACAGTTGCACAAAACTAGTGCAATCTTCTAAGGACTATAGATTTTTCAGATTACACACACACACATCATGCACATGTAATTGAACTAAGTTGCAGTAATGAAGTAATGAGCTCAAACTAGCTTTGTAAAGTGACTCATCATCAATGAACCACAAAAAGCATGAGCTAGAAATCCATCAAATATTGAAACAGCAAAAACCATCACCACTCCCATTCAAGAAACTAACACTAAAACTAACATGGAAGGTGAACCATGCATACATAAAGAGCAAACTCAAAAGGAACACCCATAAATCATGCAATGTTGCTTTCTATTGTTGCAAAATGTCTTTACATCAATTCTCCAACTCTTACAAATGAGGGGCAAGCCCCTATTTATAGTTTTTCAAAGCCCAAATGAATGGCTAGGATTCAATTACAATGAGTGGATCAGATTCAATTACATTAGGGTTTCACCTACCCCTCATTATCTAGCAATTTAAAATACATTCCTTGTCTTTTCTTTGTTTTTTCATCTAGTGCCAGTCACTATAGCAATTTTATCATTTAGCTGATTGCCCTTTCCACTGTAGCTAAAACTGCTTGAAAGTTGTCTTTTGCTTGATGTGCTTGCAGTGTTCTTCCTTTGATCAAACGAGTCTGTCGGCGATTGGCATCAATGGATTGGTGGCCCCTGATTCGGGTAGAAAGCTCCTTAGAAATCATCATCATCTAGAAAAAGGGGTAGGACAACTACCTTAATGGGCATCTTCGATAGACCTACAGAAGGCTTCTTGACTCTTGCAAACAAGAAGTGTCGTAAGTGCATTTATACATGAGTTAAGGAAAATGTAAGTCAAACCTACAAATTCCCTATTAGATCTATCCATGCATCATCAAAATATCTTGATATTCATATTTGGAGCTCATTTGGACCATAAAAATTAATGCGTGCTTCAAGGGTGCGAGCGCCAGAGGGCGGAAAGATGGCAGAAGAAAGCCAGAAGGCAGACAGTGGAAGGAAGCCAAAACAACCGGGAAGAAGGCGGGCTCCCGGATGTTCAAAACAGCCAGGAAGGAGGTAGACTCTCGAATGTTAAAAATAGCTAGGAAGAAGGGAGGCTTCTGGATGTTCAAAATAACTGGGAAGGAGACAGGCTCCCGGATGTTCAAAATAGCCAAGGACAGACAGACTTCCGGAAAAGGCCACGGAGGACCCAGGTTCCAGAGGTCGGAAGGGAGGTGGCCACCGGAAGTTCCAAAATGGCCATGGAGAGGTGGAGCCCCGGAAATGGCCACGGAGGGGCCGGGCTCTGGAGGCCAGAAGGAAGGTGGCTGCCGGAAGTTCCAAAATGGCCACGGAGAGGTGGAGCCCCAGAAATAGCCATGGAGGGGCCGGGCTCTGGAGGCCGGGAGGGAGGTGGCCGCCGGAAGTTCCAAAATGTCCACAAAGAGGCGGAGCCCCATAAACAGCCACGGAGGGGCCGGGCTCTGGAAACCGGGAGGGAGGTGGCCGCCAGAAGTTCCAAAATGGCCACAGAGAGGCGAAGCCCCGGAAATGGCCACGGAGGGGCCGGGCTCCGGAGGCTGGGAGGGAGGTGGCCGCCGAAAGTTCCAAGAATTGTTTATGAGGTGATTTTGATATTATGTTTGGCAGATGGATGAAAGTTTTGATTTTGATCCTAAGAGACTTAGAGATACTTTTTTCACTAGACCAATATATCGAAGAACATGCTTTTCTCTAAGAGTGGTTCAAACCAAAAGACCAATGTTTGCTCAAAAGAAAATAACAAGATAAACAAGCACATGTGTGAGGTTTCATTTGAGTTAATCTTGGTTAAGGACTTTCTATTACCACAAACACATGTCTTGCTTAGTTTTCAAACTGAATGTCTATGTCTTAATTCCTTTTCATTCCACAAGGTCCATTATGTTGAAAATCAAGGTTTTAAGAGCATAGTTTCCTATTGTTGACTTTGGAATGAACAAATCAAGATATAGGTCATAGTGTTTAGAAGCCTTCTAGGGATAAGAACCCTTAGGGACAAGTAGTAACATGTGTAAATTTCAAAGGCGTTTGTTCCTCTCAAAGGGCTTGAAATTCTAATGATTTATTGAATGTTGGTTTCAATGTTTTGGATCTAAGCATTGTGTTTCCAAACTGAATCACAAGCAATATAACATCCTAGATCAATTGGTACATTTTTCTTGGTGGGTTTTCCTCATGCCCTTCATAGTAGAAGAGATGATTTTACATGCAACCAAGGAGAGAGTATAAAGATATGTTAAGAATGAATTCTCAACCTCTATACTTTAACCAAGATCAGACATGGCAAGTAATTTCTTGGAATCTATGTTCTAATGCACCACTTTGATAAAATCATTGGATGGATTGGTTAGATACTACAAACAAGGTTCTTAATGATGGCACATCGGGGACATGGCACCTTGCAAGCATCCAAGAAGCCACTAAAGGATTTAATCAATCCTAATAGGGGAACTTATACTTTTTACGGTAGTACCCAATTTTGAAAGACACTATATGGCTAAGGCCTACATACCTTAAGGACTTGACAGTTTAGTCTTACCCATTTATATACAGGCCTGAATGAAAAACCGGTTGGAGTCGCCTTCAATTTCTCCTTTCGGATGTGTCTCTTAGGTAGACCCCTCTAAAGGTAGAAAACAACAAGCAAGCACATCTGTATTTCAATCGACCTTCATTTAGAAACAAAGGGAGAACACACACTATATACCTAACTCATACTCACAAGCTTTGTTCAATTTTAGTTCCCAAAATGAAGTGTGGAGGCAATATTTTATGCAACTTAATGTCATCAAAAATACTTTTAATTCTCAAGATCGTCGTGAAGCACGAGAGAAGTGCATACACCTTTTTAGATGAGATTATTGTTCAAATAATATTACAAAGCATAAAAGATACATGTTTGTTTTAACCTTTCAAGTCAATGATGAGTTCGTTTTAAAGCACCAAGCTAAATGTGAAGTTGAATGTTCAATTTTAACCAAATCCAAAAGCTAGTGAGTTTCTAGGGCTCAATTTTAGCCCAACTTTGAAAAAAATTAAAAACAATGATTGATTTTAAACTCAAGTTGATCTAGTTTGGCCTAAAATAAAAGCAACAAATGAATGCTCTAGAATATTTTGATAAGCATTGACTGCCATTTTGTGAGCACTTTTCTTGCATTTATCTCAAATACCAACATTATTAGCAAATAAAATAAAGTAAATCAAGTGCTCCTATGAAATATTGAATCATGATTCATAATGCAAACAAAAAAACAAGAATACTATTTGAGAGTACAATAACATGAATCAAATCTTATCCCATAGTGGATTAGTGCTTTTGTAGAAAGAGGCCCTTTCCCAATCCTTGATAAGCTCTAGATATGTTGATGATCAAGATGATGAATTGTGGAGGAGTAATACAATAGAGGAGGCCTCTATTTATAGCCAAGAAGGATAAAATAATGTAAAACATGGACAATGTGGGACTAAAGATCCATCAAAAGGAAGGAGCCACTTGTCAACTTGTGGTAGGTTGAGGAATGAGCACATTTTAGTCAATGTGCCAAGAGGGAGAGATTTGAAATTTGAATTTGAGAGTTAAATGCTAAGTTTGACCTTTGCAAGAGACATGTAAGACCTCTTAAATTCTTTGTTGGATGTACATTTCAACTTGGGGGGATATTCAAATTTGGAAGAATATTCTCCTTTTATGCCAAGTTGAAAGAAAATGATGAATTAATAAATCAATAAATTGATTTAGCAAGTGGGAAAAGATAGAGGATGTGATGGGTGATTAGGATTAGCATTAATCATGGATTTGATTAATTAAGATGAAGATTAGTGGTTTTTGACCCACTTGACTTAGATACTTTGATTTATTTAAATCAAAAGGGAGGAATACGAATTTTGAGATTTTAATTAAATAAAGTTTTATTTATTTAATTAAAAGGATGATGTTAGGCTTAATTTAAACAAAGTTGATTTATTTAATGGATGACCTTAGGAGATTGAAATTAATGAGCATGATTTACCTGATGAATGGATGAATGTGAAGGGTGATAATTTCGTATGTCTACAGTAACAATCTTCATTTCCCCATAACAAATTGTTTATTATTATAGTACAAATTTTCTATTCTTTATCTTCTTAATTTTTATTTATTGTGTCTCGCTTTTTAAATATTCACTATGGGATGCTAAGAATTTTTTGTTGCAAATATAAAAATAATTCATTCCTATGTTTGTACATATATTTGTACATTTATTGAGCTTGTCTCTTCCTCTGTACAAGCTATAGATGTATATTCTTTATGTGATCTTTTCTATTGCAGAGGCATTACATATTATTGGTTATAAGGTATACAATTGTTTATATTTCTTAATTTATATATTGTCTACCAATTACATATGTTTGTCACACTAAACTTCAAAAAAAAATTATCACTAACTATATCTAATTTAAACCATTTTAGATTGTGAACATTGTCAACTATAACTGCACATATCCACAATACTAAATAGCTTTGTCATCACATGTTTGTAATGATGTAAAAGTTGCAACTACATTCTATTTATATAGAAGGTAAGCTTGTATGTCTTTTATTTGAACTCTTATTTCATGGCTACATGTCAAATTCTTTTTCATAAATGATATAACTACATATATGTTTAAAAATGTATAACACCGATTTCAACTAAAGAAAATTGTCAGGTTAATGCTATGAGATTTCCACAATCTATAATGCTTGAGAATTGTTATTTCCAGATATTTGATTGTGTTTCAATCATGTGGATAAAAAAAACTCAAACACAATCAAATATCTACAAACAAAAAACTTAGGTACCCAACCATTGGCTTCACTATTGAGCATAGTGGTGGGAAATGTATGTTCTTGCTCAAGGGTTTGGTGACAGCCCATGAGGCTCTATGAACCTAAATGGCATGGTGGAGAGCAAACTTTCTTTCTTTTTGTTCACACTACATCCAGTTGTAGCTATAAGGTACGTGCATACATCTTATCGAAGACTTATGTTTTTCAAATATGAATGTAATTTATTCCTATGTTTGCATATATATATATATATTCACACATTCACTCAAATTCAATGTTTTTATTTTAATATGGTGTCATCTCTTATTTTATGACTACATATCAAATTATTCGTCATAAATCATACAACTATATATATTTAAAAAAAAATGTATAACAGTGATTTCATCTAGAGAGAATTCTCAGGTTGGTGCTATGAGATTTCTAGAATGCATAATGCTTAAGATTTTTGGTCAGCAATATATGTTCTAACTCAAGGATTTTGTGACAGGAAATGAGGCTACATGACCCAATATCATAGGGTGGAGAGGATGCCTTCTTTTCTTCTATTCATACTGCACCTAGTTGCACCCACAAGGTATGCCTACATCCTGTCTAAAACTCTTGTTTTGCAAATATGAACATAATATATTCCTATGTTTCCATATATACATTTGCACATTCATTGATCTCCTATGATTTTGATTTAAATATGGTTCCCACATCCTTTTTAGTCTACTAACAAATAGAGTAATTGTATAAGAGAAGTTGTATTGTCTAGCATTGAGTATTATAGAGAAATAGGGAAATTGTAACAACAATTGTCAGTAAAACACACACACACACACACACATATATCTATGTATGTATATGTATATGTATAGATATATGTATATGTATATATATATATATGTATATATATATGTATAAAATGTGCAAGGTCTTTTTTACATAAAAAAATTTAGGATCACATCATATACTTATTGTCATAGCCTAAAGAAAGTAGATATTATCATGAAGAACTAGCTTTATATAGTTGATTTAGCAGGCTAAAAAGATAACTGCATGATCATGGATAAATGTATTTGGCAGAATAGAATATGTTGTGTATTTGTAGTAGGAAATGTATGTCGGTCAAATTTAAATAGTTTAGGAAGAAAGAATATAATGAAACATATTGATATAACACACTCAGTAAAGATGTATGGTTTACAAACAAGTCCTTTCAAACATCAATAGGATGCATTATAGACATAGAGCTATCTTGCAACATGTAGAGGTATTTTGCTATAATTTGCAAGAAACTAGTGGCAGCTTCATCAAAAGCAATACACCATAGGTTATCTAAATGGTTACATATATACATACATATATTTTAATTTTAAGCTCCATTATTTGGCACTAAATATTATAGAGAAATAGGAAAAATTTTAAACAAGTGACCACCAATGACAACCCACGTATTTTCCATGGTCCATGTCACCACAACAAATCCTGGTGAGCCCCCCACTGATCGGTTGCATCCACATTGCTGGAAAATATAAAATTGGGCTTGTCCTATAATAGCTTTGTCATAATTTCTTTGTTTTTCTATAATATATTGTAATGCCCCATCATGCGAACCCCAAAGGAAACCTAAAGAAATAACTACCGCACAATTTTTATTTTAAAAACATACACATACATGAAATGCACATTAAATTATGACATGAAATTCATTTAAAAAAATCCACTAACACTTACGTCCCTTGGGGTACATGAGGTGACATTACAAAACTTAATCCCATACAAGAATGATAATGACCAAAATCCAAGAGAATAAACCATACAATTAAGTAAACACAGCATATAAAAGATCAACATAATCTAAATAATGATAAACACACTATCATCGCATGAACTTAATGGAGCATATTTCCACAAATACAACACATTAAATAATAGCTACTAAGGAACAATATTCACATATAGTTTACCATAGATAAAATAATACATCACCTCATTTTATTATATTGTAATGTTCAAGTATTACAATGATATAGAAGTGTTCCCCAATATGGATGGGAACCAAGTAAAAAGATAGAATGATACAACTAAGTAGATGAACACAAAGCATCATAACTAGCTCCAAGATAGATAAAACTTTGGAATCGCTATAAATGAAACCAATCCACACCTCTCAATCCTCAACTGGGGACCCAATGGGGTGCTTAGCATGTTCCACCCGACCATGTGGATCTGAAGACCCACCCCCATGCTAAGGAGATGACAAGAAAGAATCCTCAACCAAGATCATTCAATAGAGAACAACAAGACCCAAAGTCATATAAGAGTGACAAGAGCCACAAGGGTAATCACAATATCAATAAACCACATCCAAAATAGGGCATCAATAGATCACAAACATAACATAAAAAAAAATCACCTCATAGCAGCAATAGACCACTTCCAAAAACATAGCAACAATAAATCATATAACATAACATCAATAAATCACTCCCAAAACATAACAACAATAACCCACTTTCAAAACTTAACAACAATAAATTGCTTCCAAAGGATAGCAACACTAAATCATTTCCAGAGGCTTGCAAAGATAACAAATCATAAGGGGTGCTAGGGGAGAGCGTCATCACATAGTGCTACATGGGTTATCTTGGCCCTTCCTCTAGGCACTGACTCCTTCTGACTGCCTAAGGCGCCAACCCCCATCTATGGTTATCTTGGCTCTTCCTCCTACTTGAGGCACTAGCCCCATAGGATGACTCATGCATAGCCCTTAACCTCTCATGAGGATGAGGTAATGACCTTTCCAACCACGGCCTTCTCAGCCCACCCTTAGTATTCAAAATCCCTAACAGGTGGATGAGGCATCCATTCTTATCCTTTTAATGCTATTACTACCCAACCCCATAATTTCTTTAATTAAGTTATCACTTTTTACTCTAAATCTTTTGTGGGTTATCCTTGTTCTTCCTCCTACCTGAGGTGCCAACCCCCATGAAGAGCCACTCTCCCTAGAGACCCAAAACACAAAGCCAAAACATCAATGGGTTATACCAATATTGAAAAAATGTTGAATCTCAAACTAGAATCACACATGAGGCATATCCCATCTCGCCAATACCCACATACATAAACATTCATAAAATCATGTACAACCCACTTACAACTCAAAATCACATTTCCAATCAAAATTTTCCAAATGGCTATATCAATGAAGAATCAATAAAATTACCCTCACCTTTAGAAAATATTCTTAACTATTTTATACAATAAGCTCCCTCTTTAAATCAATAACCAAAATGCACACATTTCAAACTCAACTGCAATCAACTCAAATCAAAATGAACCAACATCTTCTCAATATCAACCAATTGCGAGACCAACAATATTCAATTTCAAGATCAACAATAATCACCTTAATCACAATTAATCAAGATCAACTTAGATTTCAACTCAGACACACAATTTATCACAAATTTTAATGGGTAACATCTCCTCAAATCAAAGCAAACCAAGAATTCAACACTTAGGGTAAAACAAAACCATACGGGTTCCCAAATGAACAAATTAAAAGAAAGAAGATCCACAACTCAAAAGAAACTCAAGAAAAGTCACATCCAAAGGATCTATCAAAATCATCCATAAGTATGATACGAACAAGCAAACACCATAGCCATGAAATTCAAATTTCCAAGCAACCTCCCAATAACAAATAAACATTAAGGTAATCCTTCCATATTTTAAACTACTCCTAGCTCTATGGTTATCCTAGCTCTTCCTCCTACCTGAGGCACCGACCCCATAGTGTGACTCATGCAAATTTGTTAACCTCTCGTGATGACGACCTAACAACCTTGCAAACCACGGCCTTCTCAGCCCACCCTTAGTCTGCAAAAGCCCTAATATGTGGACGAGGCATCCATTCTTATCTTGTTAATGTTATTACTACCGAAACCCCTAAATCATTTAATTAAGTTATCACTTTTTACTCTAACTCTTGTGTGTGTTATCCTGGCTCTTTCTCCTACCTAAGGCACCAACCCCCATGAAGAGCCACTCTCCCTAGAGACCCAAAACACAAAGCCAAAACATCAAGGGGTTGTATCAATACTAAAAAAACACTTAATGTAAAACCTAAATCACACAGGAGGCATATCCTATCTTTCAAATAGCCACATACATAAACACTCATAAAATCATGTACAACCCACTTACAATTCAAAATCACATTTACAATCAAAAATTTTCAAATGGCCATATCAATGAAGAATCAATAAAATTACCCTCACCTCTAGAAAATCTCCTTAACTATTTTATACAACAAGCTCCCTCCTTAAAGAAATAACCAAAATCAACTCAATTCAAACTCAACCTCAATAAACTCAAATCAAAATCAACCAAAATCTTATCGATATCAACCAATTGCGAGACCAACAATATTCAATTTAAAGATCAACAATAGTCACCTCAATCACAGTTAATCAAGATCAACTTAAATTCCAACTTACAATCATACAACATTAATTGAACACAAACATAACATCAAAATTATTTATGCTAAACAACTTACCAACCACTTTAACCACAAGTTATTCACAACAAATCCACATTTAACTTCATAATAATACCCCTTTTGAACACAATTCACAATCAAGTTAAACTATCTAATAAATATAAAGGAAAATTGGTATTTAATACTTCACACAAGATAAGCTAATCCATTTACTTAGCAAACCTTTAACTAATTATATTATAGTAGAAAAACCAAGTTCCTAACAAAAATATTAATGACCTTTTCTTTTCCATGAATACTAAAATATTACACAAGAATTACACAAGAAATTTTATGAACGAGACAGGTTCAATACAAACAATAATTATTTATATATATATTCCTAAAACTATTTTATAAATAAAACTATTTTCCAAGCAACCTCCCAATAACAAATAAACATTTTAAACTACTAAGTCATCTATCAATAAATCAAAATTATTTATGCTAAACAAATCACCAATCACTTTAACCACAAGTTATTCACAACAAATCCACATTTAACTTCATAATAATACCCCTTTTGAACACAATTCACAATCAAGTTAAACTATCTAATAAATATAAAGGAAAATCGGTATTTAGTACTTGACACATGATAAGCTAATCCATTTACTTAGCAAACCTTCAACTAATTATATTTTAGTAGAAAATCTGAGTTCCTAACAAGAATATTAATGACCTTTTCTTTTCCTTGAATACTAAAATATTGCACAATAAATTTTATGAATGAGACGGGTTCAATACAAGGAGTAATTATATATATATATATATATATATATATATATATATATATATATATATATATATTCCTAAAACCTTTAACATTTAACTTTCCAAGCAACCTCCAAATAATAAATAAACATTAAGAGAATCCTTCCATATTTTAAACTACTAAGTCATCTATCAATAAATCAAAATTATTTATGCTAAACAACTCACCAATCACTTTAACCACAAGTTATTCACAACAAATCCAAATTTAACTTCATAATAATACCCCTTTTGAACACAATTCACAATCGAGTTAAACTATCTAATAAATATAAAGGAAAATCAGTGTTTAATACTTGACACAAGATAAGCTAATCCATTTACTTAGCAAACCTTTAATTAATTATATTTTAGTAGAAAAACCGAGTTCCTAACAAGAATATTAATGACCTTTTCTTTTCCATGAATACTAAAATATTACACAAGAAATTTTATGAACGAGATGGGTTCAATACAAGGAATAATTATTTATATATATATATTCATAAAACTATTTGTAGACATCCAAATTTGGACACTTAATTTATCCAAATTTATCACTTTTCATCTAAACATCCTCTTATCCGAGTTAATTAAGTAATATTAGTATTATTTAATTAATATCTTTAATTCTGCCAAATCCCTAAGGTATTTAATTAATAATTAAATACCTTACCCTCCTTAATCCTCTTTTCATCAAATAAATTAAATAAATATTACATTTATTTAATTCCTCACATGTCATTTTCATCTAATCCTAATCCATCTCCTAATTTCTTCATTAAAGATGTGCACATGCCTAATCCTTGATTAGGATGTGTCACATCCTCCAACTTTTGCAAGTTGGCTTTTAATCCTAATTAGCCCTTATTTATCTTCTAATTATTGATTAATTAAGCCTAATCATTCTCCAAAAAATTTTTAATTCCTTTTTATTCTTCCTAGATTCCCCTCTTTTATTTGTGAATTTTTAATTCACATTCCATTCTTCCAAGGCTTCTAGAACCTTGGACTTGTCACAATCTCCACATGTGACCAAGTCCCACCTTTTTGGAGCCCACCTTTTACCCTCTAGATCATCCTATGAGTGTGAATTTTTAATTCACATTCATATCCCCAACCACCTTTCACTTTCCCATGTAGATTTTTGAGGAATTCTAAAATTCCTCAAAAGTCCCTTTCACTCCCACTTGGGGACAAGAAATTCTTTTTTGTGGAAATCCTCTCATCCCCCAAGGTGCATGTCCTTTTCCACCTCATGTACCTTTTTGACAACTCATCTCCACCTCATATCCCCTTGTCCACTTCACCCTCTACATGTCAAGATGTGAGGGCTTGTGGGTTCTCAACCCACCTTAGCCCTTCATCTTGGCCTTGTTGGAGCAATCTTGACCGTTGAATTCTTTAGAGAATTCAAATTATTCTATAAATACCCCCTTCTCAAGGGAATTTTGAACACTTAGCCATCTTGCACCATTATGCTGTCAATTTGCATTCTCAACACTTTGCACTCTCATAACTACATGCTGTCCATTTGAATCCTCAAGCCTTTTCAATCATTTAGCCATCTTTGCTCATCATCTTGCATATTGAATCTTGCATTTAGACATTCAAACAATCATCTAAGGAGCACACAACCAATCCAAGCAAGGGCCAATCAAAGAGGTATCAACCACAAGGGAGGTAAAAATATTTGTGTTTCATTTTATTTGCATTCCCTTTCGTTGGAACCACTCTTTTGGCTAATCTTGAGGTGTCCTTGGTATTTTGTTATTCATGTTTCTTAGTTGTTTTGCACCTTTAGAGTAGTAGGAATTCCAAGGTATACATTTCTGGCACGCCCGGTGGGACCCACACACGGGTCTTGCATTTAATGTTTCTTTGAGTTAAGATTTTGCAGGAAAAGCTCACAGAGTTGCGGTAGCGCCCTTCACAGAAGTGTGGTAGCACCCTCGCAGAAGTGTGGTAGCGCCCTTCACAGAAGTGCGGTAGCGCCCTCACAGAGTTGCGGTAGCGCCCTTCACAGAGTTGCGGTAGCGCCCTTGCAGAAGTGTGGTAGCGCCCTCACAGAGTTGCAGTAGCGCCCTTCACAGAGTTGCGGTAGCGCCCTTGCAGAGTTGTGGTAGCGCCCTTGCAGAGTTGTGGTAGCGCCCTTCAAGCGTAGCCTTCATAGAGTTGCGGTGGCGCCTCTTCGAACCGCAGCAGCACTTTACGTAATCAGCTTCACGAGTTGGCAGCGGCTTAACAAATATCAGCTTTGAGGGTAAAATGGGTGTTTTGGTCGGCTTTTGCTCTAGTTTTTGCTATATTCTGACAACTCTCTAACGTTGTTCCGCAAGAATATTGCTATTTTTCACTAACGCTTTTGCAGCATATTGTGGCAAAATTTGACCAAAGCGCAAAAAGAAAGAGGACAATCAACATTTGTTTGCAGGTGGGCATCTACATAATCAGATTCTTCAAAAATTATCTTTGCTGCTCTCAAACATAGTCTAATTAGGGGATTAAATCACATTGTTTGTCGCGGGTTGCTTATTTTGTGTTACCCAAGGGCATGATTTTTGTTTTCACTTTCCCCGGTAACTTCGTGAGCCCGGGGAGTAGTTGGAAACGCTTAGTGTCTCTTTTAAGGGGACCTACTTGGGGATTTCATCACCCCAAGGACGATTCCAACCACGGTAATCGGCGGGGTATATAAAGGGGGGAGAACGAAAGTTGTACCCCAATCTAGTTGCGTTGTAATTGGCGGAGCGTCGAAGCTAGGGTGATACCTAGATAGACGTGAAGAGTTGGTATGAGCCTTTCAGTATCTCGCTGGGGTTCCTGACTCACGCTTGTGATGGACTGGTGTTCACGGTTGTGCCTCACATACCGAGAGTATATTGAGGACTCCCTAGAAGCCTTGTGCATCCTAGATTAAGACTTTGCCTTGCCATACCGGTAATATTAATCATAGGATTGTGCTTGCTTGAGGTGTTTTCTTGTAGAAATTCTATCAAATTTTGATACTTTTGACTTGTTTCATCATTTTGCGTCCTTGCCATAGCCTTTGCCATCAAAAACCAAGCTTTGTTCTTGTAGAAAAGCGGTAGCGCCCTGCGCAGAAACATGGTAGCGCCCCTGTTTTGCTGCAGAAACGCGGTAGTGCCCCTGATTTACTGCAGAAACGCGGTAGCGCCCCTAATTTACTACAGAAACATGGTAGCACCCCTGATTTGCTGTAGAAAGCTGTCTACGCCCCTGATTTTATTGTAGAATGTTGGCTACGCCCCTTTAACTTCCCGGGCCCATCATTTACAAACCGTACGTCGAATCAACTTCGTTCAAAAACTAAAATTGCTTAATTTTTCGAGCTCTATCTAGTGGTACCTTTTGTTTCTTCCTATCTAATCAAACCAATCCATTCCTCTGATCATCTAATCAATCTAAGCACACTAATCCAATCAAGTTCATCCAATCACAATTATCCAATCAACATCATCTAATCATTTGATCCTATCCAATCAAACCAATCTAGTATTTTAATCAAATTCATCAAATCATCTACCCAATCCAATCATCCGTCTACTGAATCCCATCAAAATAAAAAGCAATCCCATCCAATCATCCTAATCTAAGCTTTTGTCCAATCCTGATCTGAGCTTGACCAAAATCCTAATTTGAGCTTTAATCCGTTCCCATCAAAAATCTTTATCCATCCTCTTTATCCTTTCACCATCATGAATCCTCATCCTCCATCAATAGTAGTCAAGGGAAACCTTAATTACGTGGACGACGATAACGAAAGTCTTGTCAATCAAGAAGAATATGACGTAGATCCCCTTGATGCTATTGTCACTAGTAAGATCTCTCCATCCACTTTCCACAATCCAATCACCCCTTCTAGTTATCCTGTTATGCCTTCATCCATGCCTAATCATGCTCCTTATGCCGCCTTTGACAATGGATATCCAATATCTTCTTCATCCCCATATTTTTCATCTCCTTCATCTACATCATCCTCTTACACAACATCTACATCCCCTTATCCTCATCTTCCATCCCAATACTATTATTACAATTCCCCATCCATGTCTCCCTATCCTAATCCTCTTTTCCAATCTTCCCATACTAATCTTACATCCACACCCTTTTACCTTAATCCTACATCCATGTCTCCTCATCATAATCCATCATCCCAATACCTTTATTATAATCCATCCCCCACATCCTCTTGTCCCACTACACCACCTATATCCTCTTGTCCTAATCCACAATCCATGTCCCCCTATCTTAATTCACCACTCCAATATCCTTACCTTAACCCTCCATCCAATCCTAGTCCTCCATCTACTCCTAGTCCTCCATCCAATCCCATTCATCCATCTACTCCTAGTCCTCCATCCAATCCCAATCCTCCATTTACTCATAGTCCTACATTCGATCCCATTCCTCCATCTAACCCTAGTCCACAAATCCATAATCCCTCATCCATTTCTACCACCCCAGCCAAGCCAACCATATGCAAGTCTTTCATTTCAGAAGTTCTCCAAGGACTCATTACAAAGAAGCCATCCCCAACTCCACATCTTGAAGTCATGGAACCATGCCATCCCAATCCATCATCCACAATCACTAGTGATGAGACCCTTCTCCACACCACACCTATCATTGTTGTTACCACCCCTAGCACTGATCAAACCATTGAAACCATTGAACCCACATCTCATACCATGAGAGCCACCGAATCCATTGAAGACACCCAAGCCCAATCCACTCCCTCTACTCCTAGATCCACCCAAATCCAATCCACTCCCTCTACTCCTAGATCCAACCAATCTATCGAAGACACCCAGATCCAATCCACTCCCTCTACTCCTAGATCCACCCAAATCCAATCCACTCCTCCCACTCCTGGTAGCACCAAATCCCATTCCAATGAACCTCATGGATCTTCCGTCCCTCCATCTTCCCTACTTGAAGAGTCCCAACAAGACTCCGTTACCATGCCTCCCACACATGATGAGTCACGCCAAGAGTCTAATCCAAAGAATGCTAGCATATCCCCTTCTCCAAATCAAGATCCTACCATCCCATCTAGTCCGCCTCAAGATCACAGTCCCCCATCCATTCCATCCCATGATCCCCTTTTCATTCAAGCTTCCACTGCTCCATCTCCATCTCCATCGCATGAGCCTACTACCACAAATCCAAATCCTATCATGGCCCCTACTCCCTCTCCTGATGTTGCTATCCCATCCTCTCCTTCTCATGATCCCCCATCATTGCCTAAAAATGCTAGCCCCACACCGCTTGCATATCCCCTTGGTCCTCTCACATTCCTCCATGGTGGTCTCCTCGCAGAAGAAAAACAAAGCATATACACCAACCCTCCTCTTCCACCTAATAATGAACTCGCGTCATTCTTCCAAAATAACAAAAATCTTGTCCTAGATCGAATGCTCAAGAGAATGAACTATCAAGGAAAAGGTTTAGGCCTTCATGAGCAAGGTATTATAGAGCCTATCCAAGCTAAAGAACATTTGTATCCGCGAGGTCTTGGATGTACTACTCATGACTCACAATCCAAAAATGTTGGTACAACCTCTAAACATCCTCAACAAGCCTTTTCCAAAAGACATGTCGGCTCTTCTCATCGCCCTACCAGATCATATGTCGCCATCCCTCCTCCTCTATCATATCACCTCAAAACAACTGTCCATCTTCCTCCTTCATCTGCTCCATCCATTTTGGGTCCTTACATCCTCCATCTACCCCTTTCCAATCCCCTTCCATCTACTGTGTTCCATAGCTTCCAGTTCTACGCTTATTTTGGGGCCCCTATATTCTAAAATCACTCTCCTCTATCTCTATCCTATCTATCCTTATCTTATCTATCAATTTATTCATTCTATCTTATCAGTAGCCATCTCTTCTTTATACTTATATTGATTTCAATAGCAGTAATTCCAAACATCCTCCATCTACACATAATCCGCATACTCCTACCCCCATCACTCCACATCATCCATCTCCTCATGCCCATCCCCTTACTACTAAAAGCACTTTGGTTGTTAAAGAAAAAATGCATAAATCCAAATATCCACATGAATCTAAGGCTCCTCATGTCCCCCCCAAAAGACATGGTGAAAAAAAGAAAAATCTACATCAAATCCATAGGCCACAAAGGCCCACGAAAGCAAAGATTAAAACCATGTGGATCCCAAAGAAAAAAGATGCAATGCCATCACATGAAAAATCAGTAAAAACATCCAAAGTCGCTAATCCACAAGCTAATCATACACCCTTTTCATCTCCTACATCTGTTTTGGGTCCCTATGTCCCGAAATTCACCATTCAATCTCCTCCATTATCCCCACATTCTCCATCCATTAGTCCCCTTGTCTTTTCACATCCACCACCACATGTGCCAATGTTGGTCCTGAACTCATCTCCCCATCACATATCCACCCCATCATTCTATCCATACCATTTCCAACATCCCGCCCATTATCCCTCGTATCTTCCCCATCAAATCCCTCTAATTCATCCTCTTGCATAATCCATTTCTCCTAATAGGGTTGTACCAACATCCAATAGTCGGTTCGAACATGAGCTCTTAATACCTCGTATAGAACTTGTTGCTTGAGTCCTTCATCCATGTCCTTATCGCATGTCTTCTAAATCCACTTATTCACCTCCCTATCCTTATCCATCTCCTTTCACATGCCATCCAAAAAAAAAAGTCAAAAAAAGTCAAAAAAAAAGTAAAGAGAAATCATTCATCCAATGGTGAAAA